>VWPW01006185.1:293575-321801 GCA_013389825.1 Crypturellus undulatus
GGGCGGCGGGGAGGCGGCGGCGCTGGCAGGAGCGGCCCCGGGGGAGGCGGCGGCGGGAAGGGGCCGCGCTTCACGCTACCTTGGGGGCCTCCTGTCCTGCAGGTGCCGCGTGTCGTTACGGGCGCTGCTGCGTCGCCCTCTCGGAGAGAAGCAGGGGGGGATCAAAAAAAAAAAAAAAAAATTGTGCCGAGCAGCAGCGGGTGGTGTTTTCCGGGTCGTAAGGAGTTAGCGCCGCTAAGTAGGTGCAAAGTAGTTCTTGAATCTGCTTCACGAGGAAGCGCCTATTAAGTCTGTTTAAATGCTACGCACTGATGCATGATGCACACCAAATAACCTCACAGCACACTGCATTTTTTTTTTTTTTGAGAACAAAGAACCCTGACTTTCAGACAATAATAACTAAAATATTTTTTAATACAGTATTTTTCATCTGGCAATACTGTTGGAGTAAGTAATTCTCCCTAATTGTCCCGTTTTGGATCATGAGCCCGAAATACTTCCAGGAGGCATGGGGGCTGGCAGAACCTCCTGGGCCTTGGTATGGAAAAGTGCCCATTAAGCCCCTGAGACGGTGTCAGACTGGCTCAGTCCTGCTGAAAAGTAGTGGGGTGTTACAGTGCGGCCAGGTAGAGTGAACATGACTACAGGGTGGACACGAGCCATGCTCGTGTTTTGCTTGCAAAGGAGGCAGCTAACTGAGAGGAGAGAGGTGTTTCCCTCTATGTGCCTCTGGTGGGCAGCACCACGATTACCATATTCAGTGCGGGAGGACTGCCAGTTAAAGAAGGACAAGGAGAAATTGGTAGTGATGGGCTACCAAGATGGTCAGATAGCTAAACACACTCTACAAAAAACGGGATTGAAGGAGTTGAGCTTTGGTCTGGTGAAGGAAGCTAAGGGATGACCTGGTAGTTGCCTGTGGCTACCCAAAGAGCAGTGACTGAGGACCATAGTTCCAGATAATAGGAGTGCCACTGTGCTACAGATTTCATCCTGGAAGGTTCAGGTTGGACATTAGGGGGAAAAAGTCATCAGGAAATAAAAATCATCGGGACTAGAAGTTGCTTGGAGACATTAAGGAATCTGTCCTTTCAAACATCAAAGACCCAGCTGACCTGAGAGTCAAGTGACAGTCCCATTTCAAGTAGGCAGTTCAGACTAGGTGATCTCCAGAAGCCTCTTTCTACCAACATTTCTTTTAATCAGTGTTTCTGTGATATTTAGGCTTTTCATCTTTGATAATTCTGGTTTTCTACACAAAATTGTAGTGTAGGATTTTACTAACTTTTTTGTTTCTTTGTTGGATCAAGCATGTATATGGTACTATGTTTGGCCTAGTAGAACTTTATGTTACTGCATTTATAAAGTATTTATAGCTAGATGAATGAGATTAGCCATTCATTTGTTTCTATGATGGAAGAAAATTCATTTAGGATAAAGTTTGACACTGGAATTATTGGCTCACAAGCATCCCTGTCCTTCAACTACTTAAGAAATAAATTAGTTGACCTATTTTGAATCTATTGGCTCAACAGGCATGGGCAAGGTTGTTAAAGCACTTTAAATCTTAGCATTAAAAAGATTATAACTTTGCATCAGACACCACATGCTGTTAAAAGATAATAATTTTGGGAAGTATGTCTTTGTGTCTCCTGGTTGCAAGATGTAGATCTCTGAATGGAGAATATACTGGGAGTATTTCAAATGGCAAATTTGAATCTAGACTACAATGGGCTTCTGCCTCAGTATCACCAAGGTCCATCAATACTACTGAAAACTAACTATTAACTCATGGCTACAGAGCTTAACTTGCTAAGGTGTCATATAAATCATAAAATTAATCCCATCTGTGATAATACAACTGACTATATTCAAAGAGCCACCTCCAGAAGCAAACGTGAGTCTGGAACAATAAAAAGTTAATTGGGAAAATTACAGTCAGGAAAATACAGGAAAATAAGTATCCCCTACCTCAGAAACTATAGTCATAGTGAACAGTAGAAATTTGAAGTTTTACTAGGATAACAAACATGGCAAATATAATGAAAAATAACCAACTACAATATTGAACAAAGAGGAAAAGAGTAAGTGATGAAATCTTACATTTTTGCAATTAGAGTATTAATCATAAATAATTACAGCTCAATACAAAAAAAGAAGCGTACTGAAAAGAGAAAAGAGAATCTTAGGTGTGCTTCGTTTTAGCCAAAGGGAAAGGTGCTTTCTGTAAGTACTAAATGTATGAAAAAGTTTATGATTGAACTAGTGAAGATTTGACCTGAAGTTATTTCTTCATGATTCAACAACCATGGACTATATATTATTTTCAAGGATTTAGTAAAAGCTTTATAAATTACATTTACACCGAAGAATATATTCTTCTCTTTCTTCAGAGTCTTCAGAAATTTGCGTGACATAACACATTTTGGGATACTTGTTTCTTCAACAAGATACCTCCAGAAATTTTGAGGATTAATTTGTGTGTGTCAGTTGAAATTACTGGAAGTAAGGATGATCCCGTCCCATATCAGATCTCATGCCAAACATAGTGTTCACTATAGCATTCTGTATCTTCTGCATGCTCCAAGCTAGCAGCTGTTTTCCATCATGAGTGCCATGCATTAGTCTTTCAATTCCATCTTTCAATTCCATCCATGAAATGCTGTGAACATGAAGTTTACCTTAGAAATCAGGTGTTCCCTATGGAACCTCCTTTTTCAACACAGCCAAGCAAGGAACAAATACTGACATTTCTGTAAATGATGACCTAAGGGAATTCCTTACCCATGCAGGTGATGGCAATTCTTAGTCTTCTCTAACAGCAAAATGGGAACAGAAAAAAATAACATAAGTGAAAACTTTCATCTAATGCTCTAGAGTCCGTATTGAAGCGATAGAAGTACATAGGAAATTTGTTCAAGTATTATTGGTGACATTAATTATTTTTGAGGAGGGCAGAGACAAAACTGTTCACATTCCTGACCTACATGGAGGTATATTTGAGACTACAGTGTCTGCTGGGGTAAGTAGCATCAGAGAAGTATAGAGGGTGGCAAGGTAGTGGCCTCATCCATATCGCTTCTGGACTGAGCGAGAGAGTGTTCTTAACCTTGCAGATGGTGGAGTCATCCACATCAGACCTTTATAAACTTTGGTAAGATCTTTCTGAGTCTTACAGTCCTCTTGCACCAAGTGCAGACAGTGCACTCGCAAGGAACAAGACCAGGAGAACAACACCAGCAGAATGGGATATACACCCGAAAGCAAGTATATAGTGAGGTGTAGTCCTCAGCAGAGATTTCACCAAAGTTACAGNGCAACACCAGCAGAATGGGATATACACTCGAAAGCAGGTATATAGTATATCTCAGCAGAGATTTCACCAAAGTTACAGACAAGTGTGTGGGGTCAGCAGGGTCAGCATGAAAAGGGGAGCACAGAAGAAAGCTGTAAGATCATCTACAGGAGGAAGGGCATTTTTTTATGTTTTCCAACATGCTGTGTTTTGTACAGTGTGGTTCTCTTAAATCTCTATTGTGTTATGCATACACATGCATAGACAAGTGCCTCTTAACCTGAAAAACATTAGAATTGCCACAAGGGAAGCTGTCAACAAAACTCTACCTGGTTTTATTTCAGAGGAACCCTTTTTCTTTTTTTTCAAAAACAGACCAAAATTGAGCTAACATTTACATTTTGTTAATGATAAGGCGATCAGGCCTCAGTAGTGAACTGGGGGCTGTTGGACAGTCTAGGTATACATTTTGAGATTTTTTAGGTTTCCACAAATATCCAAAATCAAATGTAAATAAGTTTAATGGTTTATATGGTTTTTTTGCTGGGTTTTCAAAATGGTGATCACCACCACATGAATGATCAACACTTAACTTTTATAATGGGGAATAGACCTGAGCTTTTATGGAATTAGATGTAACTGACTTCTTGGTAGTTTAGAGCAGGCCTTTTAATGACACTTTGTCTGATATCACTTTTCCAGTTTCTTCAAATGAGGAAGATAATGGTAATGTTTGGTTCTATTTGTTTATATGAGAAAGTACTTTTGATGTAAAGTCCATAAAAATAAAGCTTTTTTTTCTTAGAAACATTTCAGTGATTACTTAGCAATTGCAATAGCCAGCCATACATTAAACTCTGAAAAATTTTCTGATGATCAGAAGGGTTACTTTTCATATTTCATAATATGCCTTATGTTTACGGTGTAAGAAATTAATGTAAAACGTACCACTTCAGAAGTTTACTTAAAGAAAACATCTCCACATAAAGATGCAAGAAATGAAGTTTAATGAAAAGTAAAATATTAGTTTGCGTCTTTTTATAGCATAAAGAGAATTATAATAATTTTAAATAGTTTACCAGACTGTATTATGTAGTCTCTGTGAAAATGAACCAAACAGTCCTTATCTCTTATATGGACAAAGCAGTAATTAAGAAAGGAATTTTGAAGAAGGCGCATTTGGAGAAATTGTTCCAACTAAATTTAACCTTGCATTGTTAATGTCTGTGTAAATAAAACAAAGCTAATACTCCCACTTTATCCCGGCCCTACAGAGAACATGGTTACACTCCATACATTATGTGCATTACTTTAAAGACCCCGCTGGAAATAGCATCAACTCACATTACCTTTAAAAATTAAAAATGGAGCACAAACTATTCTTTCTATGAATAGATTACTTTACATGTTAATCTCTGAACTAATGATTAAAAATTATTTTACATTCAAAACTTCTGTGTATACACAGTATACACTGTGGAACTTATTTCCACGGTGGTAAGATTGGTAAGATGCCTTATGGTGAGATTTCTTATGGTAAGATTCCTCTCAGCAGACTTTAGGCATCAGTTAAGTAATCAATTACATCAGAGTTGGTCTTCATAGGCTTTCTTTTTAATCAATAAAAGAGAAGTATTTTAGGAGTACAATTCATCTGACTAGCTTTACATTTCTTCATTAATATGGGATGAATTACACCAAAGGAACATGCATAGCTTTCCACTGATTGCCAGGGTAATGCCTAGCAAGGATCCCATCCTTTGTCACACTAACCATCCTTCAGCTCTTTGCCTTGTATTTAAATATGATCAGTGGATCAGATCTTGCCTGCATTTCTAGAAATCTAGCTTTATTGGATTACATATTTTTCAAGTGATCATCATTTGAGTTAAATCTATCAGAACCTAAATTATACTCACCAGTATTAATTTAATCCACAGTACCTTGGATTATTGAACACCAGATTTTCCTTTTGTTTTGATTTCTTTTCCTCTGTGTGATATTTTACCAATTGGCTTGTAATGTTTACAGATACTGTAAAACCATTTCTATATTTCTGTCTGCATGTCTCAAATGGAAATCTTCATCGGTTTAAAAGAGTGCACAAATACATGGAAACCAAAATCTACACAGAAATAGCTAAACACAAAAATCTAGGTATATAACTGTCATTGAGCTATATGAATAAGCATTCAAGTGTGCATTGTGCTAAGTATTGGGTTTGGGTAGGTCACAGTGTAGCAGGGTAGTGTTCCAAGGGTTGATTTACCTGAGGTACTGGAAATGCTACTTGGAAAAGGTCTTCACTACTTAAAAAGCATGTGTAAAAGAAGGACAGCATTCACTGCTTGTAACTTTGAAGTTCACACCTAGAAATTTATAAAACATTATTTTATAACTCTAAGGCCAAAACTACAAAATGTGAGCCAAACTATTTCAGGTTGTTAAGGTAAAGGAGACTTTTACATATTTATAAGAGCTTTTGAGAAGAATCAACATGACTTTGTACGTCAGTAAAATCTCATTTCTTGTAGAAAAAGAAGCCTGAAAATTAAAAATGTGATAGAAGTGTGGATGTGAAGTTGTTTTTAAAAATCTACACTACCAAAAATTAAAAATAACTAGTAAAATGCTTACTGACTTAAATATATATATACATGGTTAATGTCACTTGGCTTTGTTTTTAACGTGACTCATTTTGAAACAAACTCCACAGACCCAATTTTGTGTTTCTAGAACAATATTGAGGGAAGAGAGGAAACGTCAACAGAGTAGATCTGACTTTACAAACTAAACGTCCATCTGCCTGATACAAAAAGGAGTCACATTATTCTCTTTTCTACTATCTCCCTTCTCGCTGCTATATGCACACATATTCTGTGTTCTCTTTTGCTGCTCTTCTGTTTTACCTGCTTTATCTCAGAATAATTTCCAAAAAATCTCTAGCCTAAATTTCCAGGCACAAGAAGGATTCACATAAGCATTTATCTTCTGAATGATTTTTGAACCCTTCAAATTGTTGGAGACTCACTAGTCATGTTCAACTATCTACTAATCAGGATGACAGGCTGGTTTAATCCTCATTTTAAAATACATCATATATATTCTGATATTTCCTCTAGTGGGAAATATGCAATATTGGGTCATTGATGACTGCTAGAGACATAGTCATACAGCTGTGGATCAAATATAAATTTGAAACAATGATTGATATGTTATTTATGTCTTCTAGATAAATAAATGTATCTTCTCAAAGCTGAATCTTTAATTTTCAATTCTTGTAGTTCTAAAATTTTCAGTAGCCCTATCAGCTTTCTGTGACATCTTTAGCAAAATATTGCTAATAGAAACATTGACAAAATATATTATTTCACTTGCTGGATTTCCTAATTTTAGAAAGTAACAGAACGATCAAAGTATGTGCACTATGTGTTTGGAAAAGTTATTTCAGTTTGGCTGGTTTTGCACCCACGTTTCATTTACCTTCATATTTCTTCTTTCTAAAAAACAAACAAACAAACAAACAAAAAACTTGTAAACAACCCAAAAACTATCATCTGAATTGATTTTCTTGAATGTTAGGCTTTAAATTTACACAGTGACCTGAGAGTTGCTGCTGTTAAGCAGTGCTGGAATGAGAAAAGATTTTAGATTTTTCAGTGTGAACTGTGTTGTTGCTGCCATTAGGACCAGTGGACTGTCCTGGTCCTTTCTATTTATTCATGTAGACATAGCCTCAAGGTGTGCCCTTGATTACTGGTAGCCAGAGGGTAGCTGCATAAAGCAGTATTGCATTACTGGGAAAGCTTGTGGTTTGTGATTGCTGCCTGAGATTCTGCTTAATGCTGCAGACAAGTTCAATGGGGAAAACAGGTTTGTCCTAGCAAAGAGAAAGGATAAAAGTCTCAGTGACAGAGTTGGTAACAAAGTTACAAAATATATCATAAAAACAGAAAAATGCAAATTTAGGATATGCCTTCAAATATCACTCTGAAGTCTTCTCTTGGCTATCAGTAAAGATGTCTCTAATATGTGTCTTATGTGGAGACAGAGGAGACAATTCAGATATAGTCCATCCAGGATTATAGCCTTTAAGAATCAATTCCAAACTTGCTTAGGGATTGGGAAAACACTCCCATTCCTCCCAAGCCTCCACAGCACTGTAGCCTTGAACAAATTTTACTTCCCTTTGCTCCAAATGTATCCTCATTTATTCTCAGCTCCACTTATCCTACTGTTCAGGAGTAATTCATCAAGCAGACCATCTTACTTTTAGGGAATTGGTTTTATTCTCATTATAATTTTTTATTAGCACATGACTTCCAGCTTAAACGACCACCTAGCTAACACAATGTTTTCAAAACTCTTATAAGTTTTTATGAATATATTTAAAGAAGTATTTTGTCTATATATATGCCTTACTGAACTCGTATTCTTTAACTTTCATTTAAATCCTCACAGCATAAACTGTGAAGCAAGCATGCAAAGCAGGGGACTTTCTGGAATATGCTACAGCTCTTTGCCTACTCTTGCATCCACATTTTCTTCTGGAGAACTGTAATTGCTGTCATGCAATTAGGAAGCAGCTGGATTATACACCTGGATCTACTAGCCGGGAAATGTTCCCACATTTCTCAGTTTAGAAAAGTTCATAATGTTAATAATATAGATGATGTTAATAATATGGGTAAAAAAGGGGCTTTTAGAATGCTTTGTGTCCTCCAGCATGCTTTTTGTTAGTTTTTGATCTTCTGCCATCGTGATAACAGATGTTAAAAGAGGACGATATCAAGATAATTTTAGTATTTTATTACCAAAATAATACAATTTACTAGTTCTAAGGATACTAAAGTTGCTCACTAAGCCCCATGACTAGTGAAATCTGAAAGAGAACCGTCTACCTTTATTAGACACCTTACACCTAAGTTTTGTGTGTTTGTTGAAACAGTCCTAAATCAGATGCTTAGGTTTCCTGGATAGTTAGTAGTAAGAATTTGTTTCTTTTGAGGATCTCAAGAGCCTGCCCACTTAACTTAAACAGCCAAAGTTAGGCTAATTGGATATCCTTATGGATACCTTCAAAACCACCTATCCTTCCTCATTGCCTGTACAAGGAACTCAGGTGCACGGAGAACAGTTCAGTAGCTTACAGGATGGGATTAATTATACCTAATTTAAACTGTTTAAAAGATGATTGTCTGGTCTAAGCTTATTGCCTAGATTTCAAGTCTTTCCAGAGGATATCTCATCTGATCCCCTGGAGATGCCCATTAGTTCCCTTTCAACATTTTTTCATTTGGCAGGAGGGTACCTACAGTCTGGCATGCTGGCATTGTCTGTTTATTGATAGTGTGTCTCAGATACTTGTGAAGAAACGGTGTTCTCTCAAGATGCCTCCAGGTTTTGTGAGAACACATACTAGTCTGATATTTGTTACATTGTGCCATGCCATGGTACTTATAACGGTATTTTTATAAACTGGGCTTAATAATAAGAAATAATTTTAAAAAAGAAAAAAAAGGAAAAGAGAAAAATGATTGGAATAATAAGACATACAAAAATACAGAAAGGTATCAAACAAAATACAATGTAAATTTGCAAAATTGATTTTCAGCCATCTCTGTCCTTAGAGTCATAAAATGTTTTTGCATATATTCATTTAGGCCAAGTATTTGCAAACTAGTACAAGTGAGAGTCCAACAGGATGATAATTGCCCCAAACAGCAGTAAAATTCTTTCAAGTGTAACAGCAAAATGGAAGCTTCAACTGTAGTTATTTCACATATCACAAAACACACAAAAGCTCTAAAATGTGCTCTTGTTCTTGCTTATCATGCTGTGAGGTTACTGACTCTCTTTGAGACCTTTCAACTTCAGCTAGTTCATTTTTACCATTTCATGAGACCAAAGGCCAAAAATGTTGTAACCAGCTGGAAGCAGCAATATCCTAACATAAGCAGAATGGAAAAGAATTTGTTTGTTTTCATTCCCTCTGCATAAAATATCTGTCTAAAATGCTTTGTCCTTCTCTTACCTTCAGTTTCATTGTTTCTATGTGGTGCTTTAGGTCTGGGATAAAGAAAAAGAGTATGTATCACTGAAAGATTTCCTTCCTTCGAAAGAAATCCATGATAGAAAGACATCTAAAATATGCACACCAATTTTAAATTTGGCCTTAACTGGACAGGTAGGAAATTTTCTNGATTTCCTTAACACAATCTTTTCATGTCTTTTGAAAGAAATCCATGATAAAGACATCTAAAATATGCACACCAATTTTAACTTTGGCCTTAACTGGACAGGTAGGAAATTTTCTGTTTGGACTACACTATCTGTCTAATTGAACTGCTTTCTGAGCAATGCAGATTGTGTTGAATGATGCCCTCTAGTAAGATGACATTTCTAATTGCCTTGTTTGAATGGTAGCATCAGCGCTGTCTTTCAGTTTGTTAGGACCTGGTATGTACATCATGATGTTTACAATCTTTAGGGAGGGCGGTTCACCTCCCTAAAGTTAGGATGTTATAAATTAGGCGTTACCAAATTATCATGTACACAAAAACAACCACCAGCTGAATGTCTTCCTCATATGGTCTGTAACTACAAAGACAGAAGAGATCCTTTTTAAAGTCACATGTGCAAGTTGCCTGGAGACTATAATTAGGTTGAATAATCAGGTGGCATTACAAATATCAGCTGTTTTATGGTACATTGAATCCAGTGCCATATACTCACCTCAAATATTTTTTACTTATTAAGAAAAGAAAACCTCCTTTTTCTTCACTTGCACTTAGATTCAGTGAAGCTGTAAAAGTGGCATACAGTAGCCATAAACTCATGTCAGTGTGTGCAAACTTTAGGACAAAACCTTGTAACTAGAGGCTCTGTGAACATTAAACTATATCTGTTCTTTTCTTGGAATCTTGAGTAAAGATAGAACAAAATCTATATTACTAATGGTTTGTTGGTCTGTGGCTCATTGGCTGGTTCTTCCTCTCCAAAATACTGCTAGCATATTTTGTAGTCCATGATTATGGAGAAGCAAAACCACAGATGTTTATATTACTGAGGTTTCCCTCTTCTAACTACATAGTCTCAAGCATGTCCCGCGAAAAAATCCTTGTCTCACCATTCATTTCATAATCATGGTGTGGATGTTCTGAAAGGAGAATTCTATGGTCTTTTTGTGATTCTTCTCCATATCTTGGTCTCCTGTCCTTCATTTCTTTCTTTCCCTCACTTCTCCTATCTCATTGGCATGTCTGATTGCTGGCAGCACTGTCAGGTCATCCATCCTCCTCTGATGCTCTGCTCCTAGTTTATTATCCAGTCACTGCAACTGAGTGATGATCCAGTGGCCAAATCTTAACTTTATGTTCTTCACAATGTCAAATTTGTTCCTCATGCCACAGCCATACTAATGGTAGGTACTATGGAACAAAAGAGTTTTATTATCATTCTCCACAGAAACAGTACAAAGACATGCAAAATGTATTTTACCTTCCATTCATCTAAAATATTTGAAAATATAATAAAGTAACAGCTGTCTTAGAAGTCAGGAATCACCTCTTTGAGAAACCACACATAATATAGAGTCTATATATAATAGAGATATTATATATATAAAATATATAGAGAGAATATAAAGGGAACCTAGGCTACTAGTCTATAACTCTACACATATTCAGGTGGCTTGAGATAACAGTATATTTAACCACACTTTTCTTGTGATTTATTGTTTGCTAAGGACATGGTCATATACTCTTTAATACAGGCATTTTAATTAATTAATTAATTAAAATAGGCATTTTAATATAGGCTCTTTCCATTAATGTGTTATTGCTGTCTTTAGTTTCCAAGTAGTCTTCAAATACATTTTTCTTTCTCTAGCCAGAACAGCGTGGCTGAAAGAAAGAGAAATGAAAGAGAAAAGCAGAAATCGGGCAGGGAGGGATAGGACAAGCTCACTGGTACCACATCCACCCTCATCTTACATTAAGGTCACAGGTCAGTACTATGCCATTTTTTTTCGTATTATTCTTCGTGATGATTATAAAGCAAATACAGCTTCTTTTTATGAGGATGAGATTCCAAGCCCTTGCCTTCTTTTTTCACTTTAAGCAATTCTACAAAGTTAGCTTGTATTGCATCTTCACAGTCACACAAGTTACAAAGTTATGTATTTCCTAGCACTATCATTTCAAATGGAGTTCCCTGATCACATCAGTATAAGGAATATACTCCACAAATTATCATAATACTAAGAGTGGTAGGGTACCATTTCCATCTCTGCTCTCTTTTTGGTAATATTTCTTGAGCTTCTTTATCCTTTTTTTTTTTTTCCTACAGTAATATACTGTGTGTGTAATCCTGGAGAGAAAACCAGAGACTGAGCTGCTAAATTTTACTTTGACACAATTCAATATTCCTCTTTGAACATTTAAAGCTGTATAGTTTACTTACTTCATTTTGAAATTGGACAAATTTCTTCTATATTCAGACAACTGATATACCGGGTAGTAATCCTGTTGCTTCAAACACTGGAGACATAAAACTTGAAGAAAAATCAAGCAAAACAGGCATGTAAACACAGAAAAATCTGGAAGTTGGACCATATTTAATTAAATTTCAGATCACATACAGTGACAAAGCATAGATTAATGTTTCTCAATAGATATGTGGAAGGAGTCAGAAGATCCATAATCTCAGTTATTGGGAATGCCTCTATACAGTGTTAACCTTTTAGGAGCAAGCCACTTGTAGCTGCAGGACTCAAAGCTACTTTTCGTTAGATTAGATCTTGGCTGATTATATGCAGATACATGAACTCATATTATTTTTAGTGGATACCATGGATGTAGTAAAGACATCTCATGTAGCTTTAGATATCTACAGTATCTAAATCTGAACTAGACAACAATGACATCCACTAAATAATCAAAGGAGAGCATAGGCACTTGTGGGATTTTTGTTTTTAATCTATTTCAAGATGAAGAAAGTCTATTCTGGAAGAAACTGTTGTGCTCTACTGTCTAAAAGGGAGTGTTGGTGACTAGCTCATGTATAGATATCTACAGATATATTTAATAAAGTGAATCCCAGCAACAGTCTTGGACCTAAATTCACTTGTGGCTAGCAGAAGTATTGACTTAAGTTGGTTGACCACTTAAGAGTAACTAAGTATTTGAATTATTTCTCAGTTAGTGACTGATGAAGAAATGACCTGGATTTCTCATTAACTCTTTGATTACTTTTAATACAGGAAACATTTAGCGATTCTTTTATCCTAGTCCTTGCAAAAATATCAACAAGGCTGCCATGTATACTGCAAATTAACTTCACAAAAATATTAGATAAAAGATAGAACAAAACTTGATAGGCTTTAGAGAAAACTTTAGGTGAATTCTGATCAGGGTGGAACAGCACCAAGACAAAAAATACAGGAATTTCCCAAAGATTCCGTACGTATTAATCACCTGAAAACAAACCACACAAATCCACAAGCAGGTTCCCAGTTTGTGCAATGAGATAAAAAATGGGCAGGGTAGCATTCACTGATTCCACATCCAAAGACTAATTTGATGATAAAACTTAACATCTTCATATCTAGGTTTTAGACATGTGGAACAGGACTAACACACTGCACTAGGCTGCCTCAGTGATAGGCTCCTAAAACTTAGCTCAGCTCAGCTATTAGTAGTTATATTGATGTATAACTGAGAGGACATTTTGACAAAGGAGGCAGAGATGTTTCATGTCAGGACTATTCAGTTCTAAGGGAGAGAAGAGAACAGGGAGAATGAACTCCAGTCTGTCTTCCCTAGCTAGTGGATTATAATTTAGCACTCCCAAAAGGCAGGAACCAGCAACCTTTTTGAATGACAGGAGTCGTGGTTGCAAAGATTATGGCTAACTATAATGTCATTCATGTAGGCATTCTTCTGGCCTGTACCTTTGGAGACACTTTGCACATGAGTCTTAAGTATTTGCAGACCAGGTAGGTGACTAAATGATCTTTCCCCAAGAAAGATCTTAGGCTGTGTGAACACGCCTAACAACAAAAAAGATGTAACACTTTTATTCTTGATGGTACTGCAAGAGATATGATCTTTATTCTGGCATCTCCAAATTCTTGTCTTTGAAGGTTGGCCTTCAAGATGGCCCATGCTATCTTCTGTACCAAAACAAAAACATGTAACACTCTCAAAGCTAGCCTTGCTAACAGGACCTGGAAGTAGATTGCGCTAACATTTTTTGTTTATTATTTCTCCAGAAGTACAGATGATTTTGGTGCTTGCATTATCAGTTTTTGCAGAACAAATGTCAGGAGAATACAATACACGATTAGTAAGTGTCGTGCCACAATTAAAATGCTAAATATGGATTAGAATCTGGTTTTGTATCAGTTCTTTTATCAACTATTTTAGTAATGATGCCATCTCTTAGAGTAAATGTGGACTTATGCTTGTAGATCTAAACTTCTGTTTCATATCAAAGAATCACAAAATGGTTGAGGCTGGAAGGGACCTCTAGAGATCATCTACTCCAACCCCCCTGCTCAAGTAGGGACACCTGGAACACGTTGCACAGGGTCGCATCTGGGAAGATTTTTAAGATTTTCGAAGGAGACTCCACAACCTCTCTGGGCAGCCTGTTCCAGTGCTCTGTCACCCTCACAGTAATAAATAATAAAAGCAAAATAGTTTTGTCTTTTATTCTGAAGAAAATATACAGACCAAATGTTTTGATAGCATTTTTACCTCTGTTTTCCACAGGGGTACTTTCATCTCTTTTCACTTGTATGTTGGCATTTTATATTAAGCTACTTGTAACTGTGAGAAAGTTATGTCCATATCCTCAGAATGAATCAAAGTATTTGATGCAGCTAGTTTGGCAATGGCAGCTATTGGTAATGGTAACTGTTTTTATGATTAATGTCAATTAATATCACATGCCCCACAAAAGATAAAGATAGATTTGATAGATTTAAATGCCTGAAATAAAATAAAGTGAATATCCATGAAATTCCTCTCTATCTGAGCTTACCTGATGCTCTGATATTGTTAGTATTAAAGCACTGGCCATTTTTCTTTCTACTTCATCCATACCAAAGGAGGATTGTTTCCAAACATTCTCAGAGTCATCCAGGAACATCTTTGAAAACTGCATATGCTTTCTTATTCTGTCAGCATCAGTACTTCTAAATTATGCCTGCAGTTTCTCCAACAGCTCTTTGTAACTGAAGATATGAAGATATACTTGCATTTCATCTTCATTGGATATATTTGCACAGTAACAATATCTGATTGCCAGTTGGCATGCCTATGTTAACAGAAGTAATTTTACTGCATAATCTGAGATTGTAAGAATTTGTATGCAGTATCCAAAATCTGATGGCATTCAGTGCTTGAACAGATTGAGTTTGCTATCACACTCTGGCCAGGGATGCATAAGGACAGAGAATTTAAGTAGCCTGTCCAGCATGTCCAAGAAGCTCAGTCCTTAATGACACAGTATCATATCAGTAGCCTTCTCCTTCTCCCCACCTCCCATTTTCAGGATTTATAAAAGTTTTGAACTACTGTCAAGTTAGATATGGATACCTATTTTTCTTACCATTTAAATCATCGTTTAAGAGAGATGATCTGAATTAAAGATACAAGCTCACACAATTGCAAAGGATAAAATATCAGTCCAAAATCGAAACCATGCTGAAAGCCCAAATTGATAAGAAAAATAAAAATCAATCCGCTAAAAAAATCTTGCTCATATAAAGAAAAAAAGTATTGTACTCTTATTTAACTTCAGCTTTTATAGAATGTAGTTTTATTGTTTTATTGTGTATCCAAGAACGTTAACTTTTTAAAATGAAACTTCAGCCACCATCTTACTGAAGAAGTACCTAAAAAGAACTCCCTGCTCCTCAGTAAATGAGTGTATATTGTAAGACTGGCAATGAAATAATGACATAGGACACTATTCAAATCTCATATAAGCATTTATTTAATAGTAATTGATAATTTGAAACGGCTAATTCTCAAAAACATGATCTGAAAACAGAGTCAGTCCAGACATAAGCCATGAGCAACAGTCTATATACAGCAACTCCAAATCATTCAATACAGCAATCTGGGAGTCCTGGTTGACAACAAGTTAACCATGAGGCAGCAGTGTGCCCTTGTGGCCAAGAAGGCCAGTGGGATCCTGGCCTGCATCAGGAAGAGTGTTGCCAGTAGGTTGAGGGAGGTGATCCTGCCCCTCTACTCAGCTCTGGTGAGGCGGCACCTGGAATATTGTGGGCAGTTGTGGGCTCCCCAGTACAGGAGGGATGTGGAACTTCTAGAGAGGGTCCAGCGTAGAGCCACAAAGTTGATTAAGGGACTGGAGCATCTATCGTATGAGGAAAGACTAAGTGAGCTGGACCTGTTTAGCCTAGAGAAGAAAAGATTGACAGGTGATCTGATCAATATTTTCAGGTACCTTAGGGATGATTGTAGGGAGGATGGGGCCAAACTCTTCCTGGTGGTGGCCAGTGACAGGACAAGGGGTAATGAGTACAAGTTGAGACACAGGAAGTTCCACCTCCATCTCAGGAAGAACTTCTTCACTGTGAGGGTGACAGAGCCCTGGAACAGGCTGCCCAAAGAGGCTGTGGAGTCTCCTTCTCTGGAGATCTTCCAAACCTGCCTGGATGCCACCCTGCGCCACGTGCTCTAAGTGTCCCTGCTGAAGCAGGGGGGTTGAACTAGATGATCTCACAGAATGGATCTCAACCATTCTGTGATTCTGCGATTTCCAGGAAATACGTTGATGGCTACAGAAAATGCAAGAAAAAAGAAAGCAAATCTTACAAAATGAAAATATATATTTGGAAATTTTATGTTGAAAAATTGATAAGTACAGAGGTGTTCATACCAAAGAAAAAGAAGATATCAAAATGCCCAAGCTGAAGACATCAGGAAAGGTAGCAGCATAGACAAAAAGAGCTAAAGAAGATCAAAAACTAAATGCTTTTTGATGACATGAGGAAAGATGACAAAAACAACAGAGTATAATAGATAACTCTGTTTACTGACTTTTAAGGTCAGGAAAATGTTTTTAACCTCTGTGCTTGCAATGAATATAGCACTTATTTGTTCTGCAGAAGATTTGTTAGAAAACAATTGGGAAACAGATGCTTTTTTTAAACTCAAGTGGAGTATCAAGCGAGAATGTCATGAAAATAGGCTGTTTGTAAAGGTCAAAACATTTGAATTAAAAAGAAAAAAAAATTAACTATTTGAATATTGACTTCATTTACAGAAGTATATATCTATCTACCTGTATATATTGTATATATATGGAAGGAATAAAATACTATTCACATTTTCTAGAGTGTAAAAAAGCCAATGCTGTCGTAATATATTGTCTAATATTTTTTAAATCTAAACATATGCATGTGTATGCACCTACCTAATTACCTGAATTTATTGTATTTTGGGATTTCGTTTTTCATAAACTTGCAGCATCGTCATTTGAAAAAAAAACCCATCCATGTATCAGCTTTATTTCAGAGAAGAATTGTAAAGATTAATATCCTAGTTATGTGAAAGTCTATGTTTGTTGTTAATTTTAATTGTATATATTTGTGTTAGAGATCCATAGATGTTGTCATTCTGAATAATCTATTTTCCTTCAATAGCTGACAACAGATGTTGTTACATCTTGTAACAGATGTTGTATTTCTTACATATTAAAGTACAAGTGGTACTGAAGAAATAATCAAAACAGAAGGAGAAGGTAGAGTCTTGTCATTCCCAAAGATTATTTCCTGAGATCCACAGGTATATAACAGCAGAGGAAAACAGCAAATGCCAAACTGCTTAGCTTTCTGTTGTGGATCTTTATATGAGAGAACTGTATTTCTGTTTTCACTTGACATTTTTATCTTAGCTTCCTATCTGCTATGCTGTTTTAATTATTTTGTCCATAGTTGGACATTTTTGAAGTCATAGATACTTGCCTTCTTTTTTTACTACATTCTAATCAGAATACAAGATGCACTAATGTAATGTAACTATCAGAAATCCCAGTGTAATTAATTTATTGACCTTCTGTTGAATTTGGAGATTTGGGAGATGTTTTTTGCTTTTGTATGGATAGAGACAAATAATTATTTAAGTCTGCAATTATGAGGGAAATTTCTAGAAGACAGATTTCAAGAGAGTTTTCCAAAGAGCTGTCTCCTCATTCTTCCTCTCCCCCCCAAAATCAGCATATTGGAAGTATGCATTTGTTCTGTAGTAATGAGAAGTTAATTTACAGTTTCTTCACTCCTTATTTGGAAAAATCCATATGAAGAGAGGAAACTATTTTTGGTCTAGGAACATATGGAAAGAAATGGGAGAACTCACATCTCACTTCAACCACCATCTTCTAAATCAGAATAAAGACAAAGACATTAAAGTTGAACTAAGGGAATGTCCTCATATCTTTTCAAAGTAGACTTAAATGTTGTCACATTTCTCCTATTGTTCTCTCTAGTTCTCCTTATATTCTGATTAAACCTACAACAATTCTCTTATGTTGTTTGTGAGTTGATTCCTCAGTCTGATACCGCATAAGGACTAGGGTTATAATTCACTTTATATTGTCAATATCAGTTTGACTATACCCGTTTCTACATTCTGCAAAGAATTTGTTTTTGTCTTCAGTCTTGTATTTGTTGGATCTAATTGTTAGCTGCCATAGGGTGACACAAGTCTATTAAATTTGTTCTGTCGATAAAGCTGTCCCATGGGTGCTGGGCAGAAAACAAACAAACAAACAATCAAAAAACACTGTTGAGAAGAATCTGTGTTATACTATATTAAATAATTAACTGTTTAGATATTGGACTATGGAAAAAAATACAAAGCTGTACAACTTTTTTGGTAAAGCAGTATCTTAAAATAGTTTAGGTAATCAACTTCAAAAGAATTTGATCATTAGTCTTGGCAGTGCTATCTTGCACAAAATCATATTTGACTCTGCTTATGCTACCTAATCACTACAAGAGTCTGAGCCTCAAATTCTCAGTTCATAGGTCTGAGAACTTCTTGCTCACTATGATAAAAAATAAACTTTCAGGATATTTGCAGCTGCCACAATGGAACATGCAAACTTCCAAAAAATAAATACATCTAGTTTGTCCAATGCCAAACCCAAAAGTCTAAGCTGAATTTACTTTTAGGTTGTTAACATACCTTCTTGACTCATCAGATACACCTATCCTGCAAAGGAAGTTCACAATGTAACTGACCAAACCTGATCTTACTTTTAAAAATAAAAAGTATAGATATTTTCTCCTTTTGCAGTCATTGGTGGAGGCAAAGGGGAGGACAGGGAGGTGGGGAGGAGGCAATCCCTAAAGATATATTTAGCCTTCTACTACAATTATCACTGCAAATTTCTTGCCATCAATATTGTTTAAGGAATAGTATGTAACAGGTGCATATGACCATCATTAAAATATTTTTTTCTATTTTTCATTTTGATATTATATTGAAACACCAGCTTTGGTCATCAAGATAATAACAGGATTTACTGATCATACATGATCATATCAGTATCCAAACACAACTATATAATACATTTTTGAAGTGTGCCATAGTCAAAATGTTATGCTCAGTATTAGGACTTACTCTTTCATAGTACACTGTGAGGCAATCCCAGTGTGAGCAATCAGGAGGAGAGTGCTCAGCATTTTGCAAGTTACTAGTGTTCAGCATTAAAAAATAAAAAAAGTGCCTGGCAAGTGTGTCTACAGGATGCAGTGTGATGCTGTGATACCTAAATAAGCCAACAGTGATCACAGTCTCTGAACCAGAAACAGTATGTTGTTCATTATGCTTGGGTTAATTATAGGGCTATCACAGTAAAATCTTTTGGAGGGAAAACCTAGAGAATGTGATGCAGATAGAATGAGAGAAGACAACAGAATGAAATAAAATGAGAATATTTTGAGAATAAGTAGAAGTATACACTTGAAACTTTTCTTGAAAATGTTTTCACTGAAACATTTTATCTTCCAATGTGAAACAAGATTTGTTTGTTCTGAATAATGTTTTCAAAAAAAAAAAAAAAGATAATTTTGGACAATTAGTCTTCCATCAGAGTTCATGAATTCCTAGGGTAAAATATTATTTGGCTCACATTCTGAATCAGTGCAGCTGAGGAAAAAAATATTTAACCATTTCTCCAAATGAACATAACTAAGCCTAATTAAGGTAGAATTGTGCCAACCATTTTTATTAAATATATATTGAACAATCATAACTGGTATGTGACTTACTGACTACAATTTCCTTACAGAAGGATGAGCTATTTTTTTTTTATTTTCTTCTTTCTCCTCATAAAAAAAATGCTTCTGCAGTTGTATTTGCTCCAATTAAATCATAATGGCATGTTATAAATCATATTAGCCCAAATTTTAAATTGTTTGGGCTAAGGCACATTCTTAAATTTTTGTACATCTTCTCATGACAGAGAAAGAGATGTCAGATTTCTTCACTGTCTAATGCCTACTTTTTTTTTCATTTTTATATTCCTGAAGGATCATATTGTACTAAAAAAACAACATTACTGTCAGATGTTTTGTCATTATAAAAATGAGTATAAAAACTAATTGAAAACTGAACACTTAATTCATTTTAAAGCCTCTGGATCTTTCTTTTTATTTCCAAACATATATAATGGTGGTGGTTCATCATTACTGGCTTTAATTTTTAACTCATTAGTTAAGATTAACAAGTAAAGCACATAACTGTCATGCAAGTCTTTAACTTTATTCATATACGTCCTTTCAACAAGGAAACAAATTCATCATTAAAAATACAGGTGCATAAGAGGTTTTTTTTTTGTTTTAAAATATCAACTTATAAATGTAACCTTATCTTAAGGTAG
Organism: Crypturellus undulatus; assembly: GCA_013389825.1. NCBI lineage: Eukaryota > Metazoa > Chordata > Aves > Tinamiformes > Tinamidae > Crypturellus > Crypturellus undulatus. Next base: position 313,794 of record VWPW01006185.1, read on the forward strand.
AGGATCCTGAATGTTATTTTTGCCTCTGGAGAAGTAAGCGAATTCAACAAAAATAGAGAAAAATACATCGCAATCTTTCTTGGTCCCTCACTGTTTTTGCAGATCTAATGAGGAAACATAATATCAAGCGTATTTTGTTAATCAAGTTGAGTAGATATATCTCAATTTGCAGTGAGCAGATCTACTGAATAAGCAGATTCTATTTTTAGAATAAAACCTCATACTATAAAATACCATGGTCAAATTCACTCCTATTATAATACAAAGAACTACCTAAGCTTTAACAGAATTTTGTTTCATCCTAGTAAGCCAAACTCTGAACTCTCATTTTCTTTGAAGCCAAGCATATTATGTTCAAAAACGAAATTTGAAGCCTATGTTAAAAAGATAAAGTATTTGCAAGAGAATTTGAATGAATCTTTTGAATCAAAATGGTTAACAGTATACTTTAATAAATGAAAGAATTAATAAAATAGTTAAGACTTAATTTAATTTAATAAAGCTACCTCTCCTTTTTATGACTATGAAACTTGTGGGTTTTCTTCAATTTAAATATTTACTGGAATCTTCAAAGCAGCATTTGTTTGTTCCATTAGTACATCTGTATTTTCATTCACTCAAGAAATTCCTAATTTTAATTCTTCCTGAACTGTGTTATTTTCAGATACTTTTATCGGGTGCAAAACTGTGTTTTGTTCTGAAAAAAAAATAAGCTCCAGGCTCTTTTTTTTATTATTATTAATTATTTGATGATAAACACCATATATAAAGGGCGGGAAAGTGACTTGTCCTATCTAAAACTGTGGAAAATGGCATTTGTTTTCCTATAGTTTTGGATTTAACTGCATGAGTAGCTTTAGATTTAACTGCACATTTAAAATATATGTCTGCCACAAATCATAGTCAAAATTCATTGATCAAAGGTACCAACACAGTAGCATTTATTTTCTTTTCACCCTTCTCTAGTATTGATATTGTAGCCAACCAGACAGCTGTCATTCAAGCCTTGGTTCCTGAATGATCTTTTCTAATGAAGAGATTCATTTTCTATGAATCACAGAAAAGGAGACATGGAGAACGGATAGTTGTATATTGTCAGCACAAGTGACAGCATCTGGTGCAATATTTCACTTTTAAATATCTCAGTGGTTTCCATAACAGGAAATAAATCATCATAGAATTAGGCAAAATTTTCACTTGCTACACACTTGCCCACAAATACAAGTTCACTTGCTCTCCTTTACATTTTTTGAGGACCGTGGGCTTCTTAACAATACCTTAAAAGCAGCAGAGTACTCACCAGCTAAGGTTAGCTGAAGAATATGCAAGAGCAATACAGACTTTTCTTTTAACATCAGTTAGAGAAAGACATCATGTGAATCACAAAAAAAAAAAAAAAAAAAGAGAAATTAGTTGATACCCAAAGCCATCTAAAATGGGGGTCAAGCAAGGCAGAAGCATTTTTTCTTTCAAAAGGTCCTTTTGCTGTACTCTTTAAGAATCAGTTTGTTCAACACAGCTTGCAACAGTCATAAAGTCTTAAAAGATGCTGATCCAACAAAGCGACTTCTTCCACACCGATGTCAGCAAGAACTATTAGTCTTACTGACACAAAACTACAGAGAAATCTGAAAACTTTGCCAAATATTCTACAGTAGGCTAGGGTAACCTGAATGCTTATGTCATCACTACTAAAAACTGTTGTTTTTATTGGCACACATACCTGTATACATATGGGTTGTATTTTTGGTATATACATCCCTGTATACCTGAGCTGTGTTTTAGGTTGTCCTACAGTAATAAGAAGAGTCACTGAATAGATATGAGTAGCCATCCACTTGAATCTACTGAACCACTTTTCACCCTAACAAGAGACAGTGCTTTCCAAAAGACTCAACAGCTAGCACAGCTGTGCAGGGTGACATTGAAAAGGATGAATTTTCTATCTTCTTTATGGATAAAGTAGGAGGGTTGAGCTAAGGCTACATTAAAAGGGGAGGAAAGAAATACCTGAAGTTTGTTTCCACTCGGACCAATGAAACTACTTAAGAGGATGGGGCGCCACAAGGCAGAGCCTGCAGCTTGCAGAGACTGAACAGCTTTGGTGTCCACACCTTCGCATAAGGACCCCTCAGCTCCTGAGACATCACCGAGGACAAGCTGTCAGGATGTGGGTTTACAGAAGCAGGTAATAAGTGCAGGTATAGCATTTATTATTATATATCTTCCACAAATGGGTGTTTTTCAAGTCATCTGGGTCTACGCTGTAGCACAAATATTTGGGGGTCTGGTTGGACAGCAGGGCTATGTTTGGCCAACAGACTTGTCAGCTTCAAGAAGCGTTAACATGGGCTGCTCTGAGACATGACTTTGGTCCCAGCACTGTGCTGGTGCTTTACACATTGGCTAATTTCAGGATCAAAGGCCCCAGCAGAGCAGAGGTCTCGCACCAGTATTGGAGGTACAGCTTTACATTAGTCCTGTAGATTCAGGGGGACAGCCCCTGAGGTTACCACAGGCATGAAATTCTCAAATATAAATATCAAGAGTTTATAGATATTATTACAGGTGTCATTCTAAAATTCAAAAGGTCTCACTGTGCCTTGCCTTATAGCTGTTGTTCTCGCACGAACACAAAAACCTTTCCAATTCTTAAAGGTTTTCCACACACAGAATTTCCTCTTCCTTCTGTTATACACTAATTCCCTCTTACACACTAATGTTCTCCCTCACTCATCCTGCTCCCAAATCCCTACAGTACATTTCTTGTTCCCAGTCCATCCATCCTTCATTGTCATCCTTTTCCATTCCTTCACTGCCCATCTGCATTGTCAAGATGACCCAGGAGATGGGGAATTGTTATGAAGCCCTTATGTTACCTAAAGCAAGTATGGGAATCACTACATGATAACTATGTCTCTAACACAAGGAGTGTGGAGAATGGATTTTGGAGAAGGCATTTGAAGACTGCAAGTGATTTTACTTTATTTCTCATGCATTTTCTGTGAGTTAGCCTGAATAGGGCATTGCTAGGCTGGAAACCACGCTCTCAGTCATGCAAATGCTCACAAAGCAGAAGTAAGTACATGTTTTTTGCATGGATGCAATGAGGAGAGGAAAGCAAGAATTACACCTACTAGCACTTTGAAAACTAAAATATAGACAGATTTTGCTGAATGTTTTAAAAAAATACAAATAAAGTGCCTGGACACAGCTTTATTGTGAAGAGACTCCAGTTTTCCCTCCCCTTTTTCTTCAAGGCTTCTGCTTTAGAATCTTTTTCTTACTTCTGAAATCCCTTCTTTTTAAAGACCACTCTTTCACCTGTACTTTCTCCTCACTCCTCCAACACACAGTTTTATATCTGCCTGCCCAAAAGTAAATCCTGTGGCTTCTCCGATTTTCCAGCTGTTCAGTGCTTTTCACTGCCTTCTCCCTCCAGACTGCCAATTTAAGAGAGTCCCGGGAAGATGCTTCGGAGCTGCGAAAAGCAAAGGCAGTGAATACTTAAAGCAGTATGAGTTGAGAGAGTTTGAACAGCCAAGAAAGTAAAACTGAGACAGAGGACAGAATAGCTGAAGATTAGGCAGCTATGACTAACAGTCTTCCTTTTTCTTTTTTTTTTTTCTTTTTCTTTTCCCCCTGGCAACATGTCTGCTTCCCAGAGCTGAATTGAGACCACAGTAATAGCAACTGCTCTCCAAACTGTTTCAGAATAGCCCAATATCTTAGCAAGAAGGAAGAATATTCCCAGTTTCCCAGCAGCATTCTCCAGAGTGTAAGGCTCACCTTGCAGCAAAACTTGGCTCTGTAAAAATCAAAGAAACGTGTGATTTTGGCCAGCCTGAGGGAGTGGGGGTAAGATCCCGCCTGCCTATTCCCAGCATCCCAGCTCAGAGCGTGCAAATCCTCAGCCCGGGAGGAGGACAGAGACAATGGGAACAATGGCTTGGATGTAGCACTCGCTGGCTATAAATGTCCCCTCTTTCCATGCTGTTTCAGCTGTTAAGGTTTCATGGGTCCACAGATACTGAAAATGAACCCTAGCCACAAATTCTACGCCTCCAATGACACTAACATCTGACAGGGAACATTTTTACCAGTGAAATTAGTATGTAGAGCCTGTACAAACAGTGGTTTGCAGGTAACATACAACTACGATAACATCATAAACACTGGGAAATAAAATTAATGGCTAATGGGTAACTAAACCCCCAAGAATATTCGCATATAGATATTTAACTGTGTGTGACTGAGGGTTCCTTTAGCTTGTAATAGCTCACCTCCTTACAGAGTATGTGACTCTTTCTAAATATAAATATTTGAAATTATGATTCATGCATGCTTCAGTATGACAAAATGCGTAGGAATTAAAGGTTTGAGTCTAAAAAAATTCTTTAAAAGTGCATTTTAATCGTAAAGCTAGAAAAGCCCCTTTACACCTATTTTGCTTTCTATTCAGTCAGTTTTAGTTAGTGTTCTTAAAACTATGAGTAGAATGACAAGTACTAGCTCTGGAAAAACAATGAGCAATTCCAAAACATTTAACTTAAGCCATCTTTTTCAGTTTTAGCTGATTCATGTATTAACAGCAATAGGTAAGCATAAAAAGGGGATTTTTTTTTCCATTTTTCTCCTGTTTTCATCATTCTGACAGATATCCACCAAACTTGTAATCTCTGCAGAATTAATAAGAGAGAAACAGTTTGAAAGGTTTGAAAAGAAAATCACACAAACTCTCAAGGGTGATTTTTAAAGGTTGGGAGTACAACAGTAAACTCAAGCACCTTCTCTGAGTGTGTCAGTACTTGTTTCATTTGCTTTTATTAGAAACAGATAACATTAAAATCATCAAAAAGAATCTTTCAAACTCTTGTTGAATAGTCCTGCTTTCTCTAGTTGAGGAACTGCAATTTGATGCAAAACCGGCATCAATACTGAACCTTCAATAACAATATTTTTGTTGAAGTGAGTTTTAAATGTTTCAGATTTTACACTTTACAGATTATACATACACACACACACATACATATGTATATATACCAGTATAAGTAAATATTTATGTATATATATATATATATATATATATATATATATATATATAAAATCTGTGAAGTTAAATATATGTGTATAGATATAGGGGTAGTGAGTGTTTGCTAAATTTGTTGTTTCTTGAGATTCCTCAGTGGTGTGTATTGCTTGATATGTAATATCTTATATACGTGATATATGTTATGTTACACGTTACATATGTAATCTTTCGTGACATAAAAAGGATTCTGATTCATTATATATTCTTTACATTGATCAAAACAGATAAAATTGGTTGTAATTTAGGTGTTATCCCTGGTTTTGAGTGAACAAAGTTCTGTTCTTTATTCTGTCAGATTTTTCATCTGTAACATGAGAATGGCAATTGCTGTGTTACTGTGTGTAGTAAATATTATGATAAATGCGATGCACTCAGATACTATAGTAAAGGAAGATGGGCAGAACTCCACAAAAGACAAAAAAGATTAGTTAGTACATGTTAGAAGAAACCCTAGGACCTTCATTTTAAAGCATTTTCTGGGAGATACAAAACTCTGCTGTTTAAAGTACGTATCCACTTTAACGGATTTCTTAAATCTTGGGAATTTTCCTCTGAGGACACCTGTTTTAACTAGATTCTACTCAAAAGATACATTCAAAGAAAGTTACAGGCAGGAAAAAGTGCTAGAACTAGGAAATACAAAATAAAAGAGCCCATGTGCTGGTGGATGATCTGTGTGCTCAGGAACTCTAAGGAAATAATTCCGATGGTTTCAGTGGGAGCTGGGTTCTATCCCACGGGCATAAACATTAGGATCAGTGAAGTCAGATGCTTCCTTCAGTTTATCAAAGGCATGTTTCTTACAGGTGTGATGACAGAGACACAAAAATCCAGCTCCTGAATTCAATATATTCTCTCTCTTGCAAATACAGGAGCTACAAAAACAGGCAAAAAAATATCCATCACACATTCTTTTTCACTTAATTTTGAGGTTTCTTTCTATGCAGCGTACAACAGTAAGCTATAGTGAGACTTTAATTATCTTATCAAATCATTTGCTTTAGAATCTGAGAGGAGTCTTTGCCAGCTTTGCAAAAGTCATCTGGAAATCTCTGGATAAAAGATATGGACTGAAATGCTACCTCTTCCAGTGAGCAGGAATATTGCCATTACCTTTGATAAGGCCTGGATCTCATCCAAAGCAGTAAAAACAACAAAAATGTCTATATTTTCATTCGATATATTACCTGTTGATGATCTTTTTACTAAAAGTAATAGGGGACAGAAAAATAAAGGAATTTTTTTTTAAAAAGGAAAAAGGATGATAAACAAAGGAGATGGGAGGAAGAGTAGGAGTGGGGATTGGGAAAGGAGTCTGGGCATCTTAGCTGGGAAGAACAGCCACATCAGTATCACTACAACACAGTACAGAAACAACTACTTTCTATATCATTGTGGTTTTAAAAGCCTGTTATGGTTTTCAGTTGAAATGGTCCTTTTTTCAAACAATCTTCTAAAATGAATTTGTGTGTATATTTGTAAATACGTATTTAAGTTAAAAATACCAGACTAAAGAGCACAGATGAAAAATCCCCACATCCAACTTTGCTGATGTTCAACATCCCATATGAAAACTAAAAAAATACATTCTCAATACTTACTACTTAAAGACTCAAACACAGTAAAGCTATCTAAAATACGCTGGAACTTGTGTAAAACATACTAACTGGTCTAGAAACTACACGTCCTGTTCTGAACAACTGCAAAACTACAGAAAGCGAGCACAAGCATCATTTTCCTGACATACACTGAAGATAACTAGAATAAGTGATCAAAATAAATATTTTATCATCTGTGGACATCTTTGTGGCAATGTATCAAACAAATAAACTTGAGTATTTGGGGAATGGCAAATTTGCTCTACAGTTTTCTGACCCTTTTTATTTGGAAGATAGTTATTTCTCCATCCATCTGTTTAACAACTAATAGGTGGATTTTACTTTAGAAATGTTTACAAAATGCCTCCGCAGTGTGAAAATAAACTTGAAGAAACTGAAAGCATTTTCATATTTTAAAACACTGGACACAACTTTGTAAAGGAAAGTGGCCAAGTGCATTGACCTCCAGGCATTACTTTTATTTTTTACATTGGGTCCACAAGGCTGCTAAGCAAAGCTGTGAAGGCCACGGATGTTTGTTTTGTTTTTATTTTTTTTATTATTATTATTATTTTTCTTTTTGTAAGAGATCGTTGTTTCTGAGTGATTTTAAAGCTGTGGAGCTCTGCTACCAAGCGCATCCCCACCAGCTCCTGGCACTTCCACCACGTGGGCGCTAGCGGTTTCTGCCACCCCCGGCCTCGTGTCCTCCTGTGAGCGTGAGCAAGCGTGTGAGTGTGCGGGTGAGTGCGAGCGCGCGGGGCACGGGCCCTGGGCCGCTAATGGTGCCGGCAGGAGAAGCCCCAGCTGCGCAGCAGGGGCGGCTACGAGGGGATGAGGCTGAAGGGGGGGAAGCCCCAACCAGCACCGAACACGCCGCGGGCTCAGTTTCTCATCCCCGCCCTTCCACCCCCCCCGAGCCCAACAAATACATAGATAGATAGATAGATAGACAGACAGACAGATAAGCAGGCAGGCCGTTTTGGGGGTGCGACGCCGCGCGGGACGGCGCGCAGCCCCCCACGCCGACGGGGGCAGTCGGANCAGGAGAAGCCCCAGCTGCGCAGCAGGGGCGGCTACGAGGGGATGAGGCTGAAGGGGGGGAAGCCCCAACCAGCACCGAACACGCCGCGGGCTCAGTTTCTCATCCCCGCCCTTCCACCCCCCCCGAGCCCAACAAATACATAGATAGATAGATAGATAGACAGACAGACAGATAAGCAGGCAGGCCGTTTTGGGGGTGCGACGCCGCGCGGGACGGCGCGCAGCCCCCCACGCCGACGGGGGCAGTCGGACACGCGCGGGGCGGCGCGGGGCG
>VWPW01006185.1:323387-335535 GCA_013389825.1 Crypturellus undulatus
GGCGCGCAGCGGCGCCGCGGGGCCTCCCTTCCCCTTCCCTCCGCGGCTTGCCGCGCGGGGCCTCCGTTACTGTGCGCTGCGCGCCCCGCCGCGCGGGGCCTCCCTTCCCGTCCGCTGCGCGCCCGCTTTGTTGGCGCCGCGCGAGTAACTCGCCCCGTGGTTTGTTCGCAGGAGCCGCGCGGAGAGGCTCGCGGTGGATGCGGCTGCAGGGCACTCGCGAGAAGGCTGCTCTCTGCGGTGAGTTATTTCTCTTTTTTTCCTTTCTTTTTGTTATTTTCTTTTATTCTTGAATTGGGGCAGAGTCTGGAGCTTTGCTAAGAAGCACAACATTCCCAAGAGTTTCTGAGGTTTAGAGGCATGCTGTGTGATCCCCAATGTTACCTGGTTGTAGGAGAATAATTCTAAGCTTTTTATTTTATTTTATTAAGCAATTATTTGTCTAAAGAATCAGGAGAGTATGTGGGGAGAGCGTTCCTTGTTAAACAGAAAAGTAACCTGTGAAAGAGTCTTAGAAATGTTTAAATTACCTTTCTGAGATTATTTCCTCATCCTCTCCCACTTCATATTTTTTCCTTTTTCTTTTTTTGAGCAGAACTCATTTTTTTCTGTGTAAGAACTGAAGTTTTGTTTTTTTTCTGTACTTTCAAAATGTTTTACTTATGTTTCTGTTTATATCAGGTAAGGTGGATTCTATGTTATGTCTTTTATGTGTTTAAGTTCACATTCATTTTAAAGAAGCAATGAAATGAGCTTTCTAATACTGAATATACTGCTTTACTGAAGTTTGAATCTAATAAATAGCTGTAATTTTGTTGTGTATTATACAGGCATCATTAGAATCTCCTCTTTATAGTCCAGTCTAAACACGAGGATGGAAGAACTTTTTTTTTTTTTTTTTTTTTTTTGACAGGGTGTTTGTGGCAGCAGCAGTATTAAGATCTACTAGCTAAGTGAGTAATCGGAAAGTGAAACAAAGCACCTGGCACTTCCTAAGATGCTTTCTAGACTTTTCAGAAACTTAAGAGAAATATTCAACAGATTTTTATATATATCAAGATCATTCTGAATTCAGCATAAGCTAGTATTAGGCTTTTGTATGGGCCTCCTTTCTGATGTAGAGTAGAGGGTGGACGTTCTTCCCCTTTTAGTGTCTAAAAATCAATCTGATGTAAATAGTTATTTTTATTTAAATTGCAATGACTTTGTGAGAACAGTGTGTGAGTATTTAATTCTTGTATCTGGACTTTTTTTTTTTTTTTTTTTTTTCTCCTGTCATGTTGTCACCAGCACTGATTTTGATACTCAGAAAATTGGATTGGACACATACACCTTCATGTTGCACTGAAGGAGGTCTTTAACTTGAAAAGACAGTGTGAATATTTGTACTACAGTGGAGTTACCAAATGCATGCGGTTTCCAAACTGATTAGATACTCACTTTGTTCTTTTTTTTTTTTTTTTTTTTTTCCAGCAGGAACAAAGTAGACAACATAACGCGAATGACTAAAAATGCTGTTTGCGTCAGAGTAATGTCAAAGTGCTTACAGTGCAGGTAGTGACATATAGAACCTACTGCAGTGAAGGCACTTGTAGCATTATGTTGACAACTGCCTCGGGAGATGTTGCAGGACTTCAGCAACTGGCAAGGTACTGTGTGGTGGTATCAAGTGCTTTTTGTACTAAGGTGCATCTAGTGCAGATAGTGAAGTAGATTAGCATCTACTGCCCTAAGTGCTCCTTCTGGCATAAGAAGTTATGTCTTCATCCAGTCACTCAGGTTAATACTGTAGATGATCCAGCAGTTTTCTGCTTTGCAGTCTTCTGTTAGTTTTGCATAGTTGCACTACAAGAAGAATGTAGTTGTGCAAATCTATGCAAAACTGATGGTGGCCTGTTATGATCAACATCAAGGAGTTTGAATGTTTTCTGCTTGTTATGGGATATCTTGTGGCCTTTCTTGTTTTAACAGCAGTCTAGTGAATGACAGCTCTTGTAGCACTAAAGTGCTTATAGTGCAGGTAGTGTTCACTAATCTACTGCATTATGAGCACTTAAAGTACTGCTAGCTGTAGAACTACATATTCAGCATGCGTTATCAATTTATGTGTTGTTGTTTAATTGAACACTGTTCTCTGGTTAGTTTTGCAGGTTTGCATCCAGCTGTATGATATTCTGCTGTGCAAATCCATGCAAAACTGACTGTGGCAGTGACAAATCAGTCAGTGTGGAAAATTGTACCCCTTTCTACACAGGTTGGGATCAGTTGCAATGCTGTGTGTGTCTCTGGTATTGCACTTGTCCCGGCCTGTTGAGGTTGGTGGGGATAGAGGCTGAAACACCTTCAGTAGCTTTAAGGAATTTCTTCTTCACTCATCCAGGAAACTTTTGAGTGTTAATAAGTTTCTTCTTGAAAAGTGTCATGTAGCTTCACGTACAAATAGACCTGCATTTTTTGTATTTGTCTGACTCGTATGTACTAGATGTAGTTGCTGATAATATGTATTTGCTGAAACATTTGAGTCCGTTTTTTGTCTTTTTTAAAGTATATTCCCTTTAAATATATTCTCTTTATTTCTATTAAATGGAGGTGAATATTTGCTTGCAATTTCTCCTCCATTGTTGAAGGTTTGTTGAAGAAGTGGGTCAAATGTTGCATGTCAAATTTTAATGAACTTGGTTTGTTCAACCTAAGTTTATGGAATACTTCATGTAATCCAAGATGTGTCTTTTTTTTTTAAATTATATTAAAACTCTGCAGTGTTCATTGGTAGTTGAACTAGTCTAATTCCAATTACTGTATGCAGAATTCCTCAAGATCAAGTAGTAAATGAGGTTACATGTAGGGCTTTAATTACTTGGCAGTTGTGGAATCTTTAATGCTAGTTAGTTGTACAGTGTCTTGGTAAATACAAGAACTTCTTGTAAGTTCATTGAGTGTAATACTGTTACTATGAAACTTTGGAGTGGATCACTTAATGCAGTGTGAAATGTACTTATCTGAGGGAAAGCTCATCCATATAACTGCCTCTAAAGTTAGTTTGGTAAAACATCGTAGCTGGTTTCTTGGACAAGGGCAAATGTCAGATCTCCTAAGGGAATATTTCACACTCTTAAAATTGGCTGTTCTCTACTAAGTACACCACTTGTGTTTGATTTTATTTTGAAATACAAAACTAAAGCCATTTATTTTGTAAGATGCTTCCAAGGGACTAATGCTGCTAACCTTTTTATTAAAAAAAAAAAAAAAAAAATTACAAAGTTACAGCTTTGTATTGTAGTTTAAGGCCCTGATGTAGTAGGGAAAATACAGGTAGAAACACCTGACACCTTTCCTATATAGTAGGAAAATCAGAAACATCTGACAGTGCTGTCCTAGCTGTTTTTGCTTTAAATAGCACTAAATATGGCTTTGATGCCCAGACCATTGAATGGTGGTTTCCTAAGTCAATCAATACATAATAGTGATGTTAGAGTGTTATTCTGTCCTGTTGCAAACTAAAGAGAAATTTGATCTGGATGTAAGTTTTCTTCAGGGCTCTCTTCAAAAGTAACTACAACAACTGTTGCTTTTACTCTCTACTACTCTTTGTATGTCTTTTGTTTTATTGCTTTTCTAAAAACATACTGCTCAGAAGGATTCCTAGTGTATTCCTTTTTTAAGCTCAGAATTTACTTTCTAATTTCTCTTATGAGAAGTAGCTTGTTTGTGAAGTCAGCAGATGTAGAAGACAGATGTCTCATTCCTGATTTGCGTACAATAAATTTTTTTTGTGACAATATGCAAGTGATAGGTTGGGACTTTTTTTTTTTTTTTTTTTTTAAAACCTATAAAAGCCAGGTTAAGATGTAGGAAGTGTTAAAGTGTGCGATCATGCTTATACTGCCATATAACTATAGACTTAAGTCTATAATTGCACCTTCCATTAGAAATTGAAGCTTGTTCAAGTGAGTGCTTGCAGAAGTGTTTTTTATATCCAAGGAGTCCTAAATTGTATGTCAGATAAGTTGTAGAGCAGCTAATCTTACACCTCTAGCGTTCAAAAAAATGCATCACAGTTGTTAATGTTTCTAGTTTATTGATTGCCCAGACTTCAGGAACAAGAAAAGCCCACCAAAACTAAGCCTACAGGTTTTAAGTTTGTAAGAAGTAATTTTATAACTGTCGTACAGCATTTGAAAGACATGGTGAGTCGCACTTTATCAAGGGGCAGTTACAAGCATGTCTGTCAGCTGTAATACCAGCTTTATTCTTTATTATGTGCTCAGTGCAGACTTTTTAACTGGAACTTGTGTTGTTAGAAGTTTCAAGCTATTGAAAATCACTGTAATGCCTTTTAAACAGATGGTTTGAACTCATTCTTGCCTGGCAGTAGCTTTTTCCAGGCCACACATCATGTGGATTTAGTTTCATCCTGTACATGAAGCTGTGTGTTAGTGGGTGTGTTCTTGTAGTCACTTCAGTGTCTTCTGAGAAATTATCACTTAATTCTTCACATGGTAGTTTCACTGATGCCAAGACAATGTCCTCCCTGACAGTAGGGAGAGAAATAATGCTGCCGTAAAGTTCAGCTGGCCCTACTGAAAGTGGTTGAGCTCTTTCTGCTGTATTTGTAGTAGGTTGGCCAAAGAGCAGCTGGATAGATGAAACAAGTGCCAGTGTAAAAGTGCTGCAAAATTACTGGGACTCTTCCTGCTGGTACGTTCAGCTGTGCCTACCAAGCGCTGGTGTAGATGAGAAGCTGATTCTTGACGACTGATTCTGGTACAGGTAATCATTTTTTCAAGGGGGCTGCTGTTACAAATTAGCCTAAATTGTATGGTTAGGACTAACGAAGGTAAACCTGCCTGCAAAGGTTTTTAGTGATGATGTCTGAAAGGAGATATAGTAACACATAGTTCAAGTTGTGTTAAGTAGGAGGAGTGTAACTTGGGCCTACATTTTAAACAAAATGCAAAATGTTTAAAAAAAAAAAAAAAAAAAAAAAGAAGAAATCCAGTGTTAGTATTTGTCTGAAGTTCCAGTATAGCACAGTTAACCTTATAAGGAAAACCTTGTCATAGAACACTTCTTTTTATATTCCTACCATGTGAAAGCATGCTGGGAAATTATGCAGTTGTTTTTCACTAATTTGTCACTGGATGATACTGAAAGAACAACTCAGTTCTTTAGAATTGACTTTTTTATGTTGACTTCAGAATATCAAAGCAACTAGTGAGATGACTGTCAAGAGCAGACATTTTGAGTAATACCTAGATCCTAGGCATCAAATTAGCAGAAAACTAGAAGGGGACATTCCCTGCTGTGGCAGCTCAGAGCTGTATCTCCTTGCATAGTTGGCACATGAGAAACTGAATGCAATGCTTCATGTTCTGTATTTTTTTTTTTTTTAATTCTCATCTTTAAAGAACATCTCTTTGACCTTCTAATTGTCAGTGGTCATGCTTCCGAAATTGTGTATAAGGACCTACACTTTCCTTCAAATTTGGGACTGCCATGTTCATTTCTATACCACCATCCTTTTTCCCTGTCATTGTTAGATCACATTTAATTCCCTACTGCTTTCTCTTAAATGCTTGTGTTTAGTATCTTCTGAATATCTGATGCAAATGCAAGACAGTGTATTAAAAGTCATAAACATATCCGTGCATTTTGATCAAAGGAGCTAAAGCTGCTGCTGATGAAGTGGTGGACTGCATTATGTCTTTAGTCTTCAGGGTGGCTTGCTATGAACTCTCCAGTTTTATTCTCAAGAATCTTCATTTCTTGTCATTTACCTTTCTGGAGCACATCTTTTTTGGATGCAATCTAGACAAAAAGATAATAAGAAGAATTGAACATGTCAGTGGGATTGTGCTCTAAGTTGCTTGTTGCCTGTTCTGCTTTTCCGATGGACTTTCCTCTACCCTTTCTCCTACCTCAACAGTCATCTCAGTTGTTCTGATCAGCAGGAGCAGAGTTGATACTGATACCTTTTATCATCATGTATCAGAGTTGTGAATCTAGAAATGATAAGGCTGAAATGTGTTCCTACCCTAGCAAATTTCATGCTGCCAGTCCTTACAGATACTTGGAAACATGGAGATTCCAACAAAAGTGTTATGTAGACTGTAAACTGAGCAACTTGGGATTTTTACCAGCAGATTCAATAAAAGTATGTTAATTGGTATAACCAGTAGGATTCTTGATTGGAGGGAAAGCAGTGGCCTTGCAGCTAGAGACTGGAACTTGTAAAATGAATCTCTCCTCAGCTCTTTTAGACTTTTTTTTTAGACCTTTTGAAGAAAGCCATGGCACAGTGTTTCATTCTTACTACTAGTAAAACTTACAGCTTTCTGTAGCTTCTCAAAAGTGACTTCATGGATGAACAGCCTTGAGTTCATTCTAATTTTGGTCTGAACTGCATTTCTCTTTTTTTTTTTTTTTTTTTTTTTTTTTTTTTTTTTTTTTTTTTATTAGTATTAGCTGTATGTACTCTATACTCTTAACGGGAGCAGTGGTTGAAAATAGGTGATCGGTAGTGGATCTGACAAGTGAATTGGTGCTAGTCTTACATACCGTAGTCAGTGCATCCTTGCTTTCAAGAGCTGAACTGAACACAGAAACTTGTTTCATGGCATCTGTCCTGCAGATAAGTGCTGCTTGGTCATGTTGTATTAATTGTAGAATTTCACAGGACTTTCCTGCTTGAAAAATAGTGGATACTGACTAGGAGAAGGAAGTGAAGAATACTTAAGGTGGTGAGAATATGCCACGAAAGAGGTATACAAAAATAGATGGGGCAGAAGAAGAAAGTAGAAGACTCAGAAGAGGAGACTAGTACTACTTGGATTATTTAATTGTGTTTTCTATGCCTTGTGTGTTGCTGTGACTGACAAGAATGTTAGAGCAACTGTCCCGCTGTGGGACATGTCAACAGTTTGGATGGAAATGGTCTGGAATTTAACAATGGACAAGACATATAACAATAAGAGAACTCCTTTGGGTGACATGTTATAGAATCTTTAAAAGATTCCAGATACTCACATTTGTTAAGTGTGTTTATGGGCAGTACTCTGTCCCGTTAAAGAACAAATGTAACTGTTTCTGCTTAATATGTTCAGTGCAGAAGGAAAGCACTTCCTACTGTAGTGCAGGACTCGTGCTCCTGTAGTCACTGCTAGCTTTTTAGCTGTCCATTTTGCAGAGATGTAGAAAATGAGGAATTACAAAGCATTAAGTCAATAAGTAAAAGTTGTCTTACTCTTTTTTTTTTTTTTTTCTCCTCCCTCTCCCCCTCCCCCCAAGTATGTTGACAAAGGCCTGTACTTTGTGGGAAACAAACCTTAATGCTCTGTAACTCTAAAATACTAAAGAAATACATAAATACTTCAATTTAAAATGTCTTCTGTATCTTGAAGAGCATCTCTTTTTAAGTATACGATTCTTCACAGTATGCTTGTAGAAGTAGGAACTACGAGGTGACTGAGATTTGTTTTGTATTACTACTCATTTGAAAGAGTTTCATTATGAACTAGCTTAGGGAGAAATTATAAAAGGAGAAATAGAAGAAAGAGTAGTTAATGGAGTACCACTGTGTACAAGTCACTACTAGGTAGGGTGGTGACCTTTGCTTAGGTAAAAAGCTTTGTAATTCTCATTTACTAAAACTACACTGTTAAAAACACTAACTGAAACATTAACTGCTCTTAACACAGTTGGTATCTGGGATTTCACTGGGCAGTAGTTCAGCATCAGTATTGCTAATGGAAAGCCAAGCAAATCATAACTATCTTCCTGTCAAAACAGCTGTTCTGCTGCAAGTCATGTAATCTCTTCAAAATTACACTATGCTGTGTTCTCAAGGTCTGGCAAGCAATGTTCTCTTACACAGCACTTTCTTCAAGTTTCATAAAATACCACCCCTTAGCCCTGCCATAGAAGTTCAAGTCATTATTATATTGTGATACTACACAGGATGGTGCTCTCTGTGAGCCAGCTCTGCCCTCTGACCTGTTCAGATTAGTTGGTTCCCCTCTGAAGGTCATACAGCTGTGTGTTTTTGTCGTTCCTCTGTACGTCACCAAATACATGCTCCTTTGTCAGCATCTTTCTGTGGAGGTTTGGCCCTGATCTTGCAGTAGCAGATCACCAATGTTTTAAGTGTTGAACAGAATTTCTGTAGTGATTAACTACAGTGTGGGAACTGTCTAGGTGTTTGAAGGCCAAAATATGCTTATTGGTATACTAGAAATAACATTTGAATGTATTAATAAGTCAAGAGTTACTCCAGCAACCTCAGGTATGTTTGTATCTTCAACAGGCTATAAGCTAGGAGCTCTTCTAACTTTGTGGGGACTGGAGATGTTGATAAAACTTCTGTGATTTCCAGTTTTGCCTCAGTTGCTGTACATGAATCTGTGTGACAGGGGAGGTAGTTCTTTACACTTCTGCTTTATCAGATGTGTTCATTTGCAGAAGACCTAATAATACTAAGTAAAAATCAAGTGGTTGAATTAAATTCCCATTCTAGTGGGCAGTTATTTGCTGTAGCGCGATGGTGAAAGCCATGTTTCAGTGAAATTGGATTAGCAATTTTCCATACAGGTTCCCTACACCAATCAGCGCAAACAAAGCGAACAGGAGATTTGACCAGACTGCATCAGCTCTGTTAGAAGCTGTATTCTGCATTAGGGATGTGTGTGTATTGTATTTGTTGGGTTTGTTTTGCTAGGAGATTTCCTAGCAAATTATGTCTAGAGGTTGTACTGGTAACTCTGACAAGAAATGCAAACTTTTTGTTTTTATGTACTGTTCAAGTTAACTATTGTTTCTTTTTAAAGGTCTTTTTTTTTTTTTTCTTCAGCCTTTCTTTAATCAACTGATAATTCTAAACATGGCGAGCGGAAAACTATAGTTATATATACTGCCCCAAATACGTGCTACCCATATGATTTGGAGAGATTATTTACTTGCAACATATGTGAGTAAAGCATTTCTAAGCATGAGAAGTTTGTGGAAGACAGAGGTTATGAGCCTTAGGGCTGCATTAGGGGAGGGAGCAGGAAGCAAATGACTGGAATAAGAGCCTGCATGTTGAGGAGGTTACAACTGGGCCGTTTCTTAAGGCTTAAGGAAGTTTGTCAAGGTAGACTGTACGTGGAGTAGTGCTTGAATGCATTGGTCTAGTACTGCAGCAGTGATGTGTGTTGCACGACTGCTTGGGAGGGGGGGAAAGGAACTCTTAACTGCCTACCTTATTTTCCCCACTCTTTCTGCTCCTTGTTTTCCCTCCTTCCCCCTCAAAAACCCTACAGGCTTTGCTTATTGGACTAATGGACTATATTCAATGCCTTACTCCTTTTGATATGTCAGCATGGATATTGAATATGCCCCAAATGAAGGAATGTGCTGCAGTGATGTATTATGCCTTGAGTGACATAGTACTTTACAGACTTACAGGAGGAAATACAAAAGTGTTCTCTCAAACTGAAATAGTGAAAGAGAGAAGTCCTCCTTTCATTTAACAGAAGATGGTCTACTTTCTTGCAAACCTGAGAATCCTTCTACTGAGAGTCTTTATAGGCTATTAGTTCCAATTCCTGAGCCTTCAAAAACATGTAAAAAGGCGAAAGAGGAGAGAAGAGGGGAAGGGGAGGGGAAGAACAAACATAAAAAAAACTTCAAGAAATTCAAAGGCATCAATCTTGATAACTTCTCTTTGAGAAGAGTGGTTAAAAAAGGAAACCAAAGCCACATAGTGATAATTCGTTGTGGGATATGTTATGATGATGCATTTTAAGACTCTTGGATTCCTAGAGAAAATAGCCTTTTTCTTTCCCTTTTGTATTAGAGTACTTCCTCTTATTCCCAAGTCCTAAGACTGCTTACTGCCAGTTAGCCTGGTATGTGAGGAGCTAACCCTTCATACTGATGGGATGCTCTTCTGGGTTGCTTTCACATGGAGATTATCAAATACCACATCTGGATGGAGCCTGGAATTTGAGCTATACATTTAATCTACCAGAATAACTCCTACTGAGACTTGAGCAGCATTACTGACACTGACAGAGCTATTTCATGTTCTCACCTGTGAGTGACTATCTGGGAAAAATGGTTCTTGGGAGCTGCCAACTGGACCATATTCCCTGGGGCTCCCAGTGTTGACACTTGGGCAAATGGCTTCAGTGTTTTGGAGCCACAGTCGAGTATCTGCAGCTGCATCGAGTTAAACTTGCACTTGAAAATAGTCCACTCCTACTCTGCATATATGTAATTCACTAGATCAGAGTCTCTCCTGTAATAAACCAGCGCTCAGAGTCTAGGGTATGCTTGTGTATTGGTGCTCTTTTTTTTTGTTTTGCTTTGAGGTGGGGAAGGGGGTCCTCTTCTGGGGACGGGAAGCTACAGTATGGTGGAAGATCAGCTACTTCTACAAGTTCATAAATTGTGAGGATATTTATGTAAATAGCCAACATTTCACTTTGCTTTTATAAGAAGTGGGGGGGAGGGAGGGCAAGCTTCAGTAAGTGTATTCTTATAGGTGTTGCAGAACAGAAAGAAATCCGGCATTGAATAAAGATTTAAAGGATATGCTTTATTCATGAAACATATGGACCATGTATCTCAAGATATGTGGTAGTGAAACTGAGTCCTCTATCATTTGAAAGAGTTTGGAAAATTTGCCCTCAATAACAAATGGGAGGAGAAGGCGGAAGGGGGAAGCTGCTTGCTAGTGATTCCCTAGAAAGGTTCTGGAAAAAGTGCTGTGGAACAAAGTCTAAATCAATGTCACATAAATATGGCTATGTTTAACACTGCTGAGACCAGGAGAGAGGAAAGTTGAAGGGCTGGATGCTGAGGTGGCAGCTACCAGTGTAATGATTAAGACACAGGCCTCCAGCTGTTCAGGGCTGAGCGCAGCTCCTCTGTGTGTGTTTTCAAGCACTGTTCTTGGTAAAGACTTAAGTTGGAAAGGACAGCAGGTGGCGTTGAAAAGAGAAAAGTTGCATGAAACAAAGCTGAGGGTGTGGCGGGGGAATGAGGGGGAAGCAGGGGAACAAATTTTATTGGCCTCAAGCAATGAGCCAGTGAGGATTCAGATTAAGTTTTGTTTTGTGCCCAGGAAAAAAAATGGATTAATCACTCCCTGTAAGGTGGCTTTGTTATGGTTTTTGTCAGATGGTCCTTGCAACCAGCAATTTTAGACTGTGACATGGTGGCAGCAACACTGTGTCATGAAGTCATCCTCACCACTGTGGTTAAGACCAGCCTGTGTCCAGAAGGGTCCAACCTTTCAAATTCCCTTGCTCACTGGGATTGCGGTGGACTTCTTGTTGAGGGGTGTCCACCTTGGCCTGACGTGGGACTGGCTGGTGTTCAGGATGATAGAGGTGTCGATCCCGCATGCTGGGATGTGAGGTGGCATATAGGGTGCTTGGGATACCCGAGTGCCACTTCCATAGGGCAGGATCATCAACTGGTGTTCCCCTGACAAGCATGGACATGTGAGGAGTGCTTTCATGTGGTAACCCTAACTTGTAGAACTGGTACATTAATCGTTAGATTAACTTCCTGTATGATCTGAGCACCCAGTGAGAGCGAAGACTAGCTGCTTGCTCCTCATTCACTAACAAGAAATGGATCCTGACTGTTCAGAGAGTGGGGAGACATCCTGATCTATTAGCTTTTGATGGCCCAAACACAGAACTTACCCAGCATCCAGATTCTTTGGTGTGATGATCCATGCATAGGAGGTATGTATATAATGTTAAAGTCTTGAAAATAGCATAGATATGAATGGTCCTGACTGACCTGGTCAGTCTATTCGGGTATCAGGGTTACCTCTGTGTCTTGCTAGGAGTTCAGACTTGTTTTCTTAGCTCTGCTAAATCTGAAAGCACAATACTGATTCATTACATTCTTTGTTCAATTTCCTAGTTCATAGTGAGATATAATGTAAAAGAGATCCAAAATTAAACATGAAAATAAGTAATAAATTATGTTTAATAAAAAATAAACACAAAATTAAGCATGCTTAGGCCAATGTGAAGGGAAATAAGTGCATATTTTTTGGGGGGGGGAGTGGGAGAGAGGAAGGAGGTGTGTGGGTTTTTTTTTTTTTTTTTTTTTTTTAAACACTTCAAAAAGATATAGAGCTGGTGTTAGGAGA
>VWPW01006185.1:345321-439380 GCA_013389825.1 Crypturellus undulatus
CGGCGGCGGCGGCGGCAGGGCCACGCTCCGTGCGGCTGGCGGCGGGACATGGGGCCGAGGAGCCTCTGCTGCCTCGGCGCCCTCCTGCTGCTGCTGCCGCCTCTGCTGGCGGCGGGCGCTGGGGAGCTGCGGAGCTGCGAAGATGCCCGGAAAGTTTTCCAGCTGCGGCAGCTCGGCCCCGTCAAGGGCTTCCCGCAGGCGCCGCGGGCAGGTAGGGGCGGGCGGAGGGCACGGGACGGGTCGGCGCGGGGCGCCCCCCGCTGCTGCCCGGCCGCGCTCGTCGCGCCTGGGGCCTCGGGTCGGATTTGGGGGTGCGGGGCCACATGCTCCGGCTGCAACTTTGCTGGGCAGCGGATGCCGCCCTACTTCTCTTCTTTATTTTTCTTTTCTTTCATTCTTTCTTTCTCCTATACACAATTCTTTTTGAAGGGGAGCCTGAAGAAAAATGTGCAGTAGTTGTCTCAGGTGGTTACACACTAGCTATCGGGGTGCGTATGTGTGTGTGTTAAATTCTAGCCCCTTTCTCAGGAGAGAAGATGTCCTTCATGGGAAATAGTCTCAGCAAAACAAAACAAAAATTGGAGTTCTCTAACTCTTGCCCTCTGGGCTACCTTCTGTGCAGTGTTGCTCGTGGGATGGATGGGAAGCAGCAATTTTAGGTGGGAGCTCATCCTAATCCCCATGCGGACACAGATATTGGTGCTGATAGAAACCCAGAATGTGGATGAGAAGGGGAATTCGCTGAATTGTGTTTTGTACTGGAGGAATTTCTCTTGTGTGAAATGAGAATGATTTACACCAGTACGAGTGGCAGATCTGCCCATTTTCTCTCATGGGTGCCTGCCTGTATCTATAATTACATAGAATTCCTAGGGAAGTAGCGTCTTAATGGCATTTCTGTAATGTTGAGTACATCCAGTGTATATTTTAACAATGAAACTTTTTTAAGTAGATACCAAATCATGTGGCAAATTGTGTAAACGATCTTTTTTCTTTCATGAGCATCTTACCTGATTTCGGTGGTGCTACCCACAAGTTATATGCATGTACCCCAGCATTTCTCCAATGATTCCCTACCTTAGACCATCAATTACCTCACCTTTTTTTTATATATATATATTTAAGATCTGTGTAGTTTTTTTTAAAAAACTCTGTAAGTTGAGGAAAGACAGGCTGTGTTTATTCTTTTATTCACTTTGGAATTTATCCTTTTAGTGAGACTGGTTGGGTTGTGTACTGTAATATTAAGTATGCTAAGTTAATGATAGTTGTTATTTAAAGTTAACCGTATTTCAGTTAATGATACGTTTAACATTTATTGTATGTTGTCCTTAAGTATTTTATTATAATATTCATCAAAAAGTATTATTTTGTTTTGAAAGCCTGGATAGATATCCAAATTCAGGTCTGGCCCAAAACTTTGTCAGTGATTTACCTTTTCAGTGATGATTATTCCTGTGAATTGCATTGTTTGGAACGAGGGTGCTTTGGTCGTAGCGGAATCCATGACCAAGGGGAACTTTCTGGGTGGCTTTGATTTGCTGCCCACAGGTCAGTGCCTGGTGTCGACAAGGAGGGGAAGAAAACGTGTTGCTTCGGAAGGAAACAGCTTGTGCTTTGATGCAGCTGCTGCCTCTACTCCCAGGATTTCTAATTTTCCCTCTTCACCTGTCACATTTTTATAACACCACTCTGATTTTCTTCTTTTGAGTTTTTTTCTGTTTCCTGTTGCTAAGCCCAAGTCGGTTTTGAATTATAAGAATAATGAGAGATCCCTTTCCCTGCTGCCGCCCCCACAAACAGGGGTTAGCAGGTGCTGCGCGTGACCGTCGAACATTTTCTTTTCCGAGGAGCTGTCTTGGGCAGGTCAGAAAAGAGCAGCCTGCTCTGAGCCAGGTGCCAAGGCTTTCACTTCGAGTATCTTTTCTGTTAGAAGTACATGAAAGAAGTAATTGCGAACAGTAAAATCTTTTCAGAATTGGAGATGACAAGAAAATGGGGATTAAATGAATATTTTAGATGCAGGGGTGATTAAAGATACTTGTAGGCTGGAAACATAATGTGAAGAGGAAAGAAACGTCACCTTCGTTCTTTCCATATTGAACCTCTACATTAAGCTACCTTTTGAGACAAGAAATGGAAAATGTTTTAAAATCTTTTCTGATGACATCTAGAAGTGTGTGTGTGTGTATTATATGTATTGGAAACAAACACTTCATATAGTGTCTATGTGCTAAATAGGCATCAAAGCTGCCTTTACAGGGCTTAGTTCAGTTGCCTAAATGTCAGGTTCTGGCACAGAGGTTCCCTAGAGTCTCTGGGATAGGTGAGCAGGGTGACAGGCTGGACACCAGGCCTCAGAGACTTGCATCTTTCTGGGGTGGCAGCAGGAGGCCAGGTGGGGATCTTGGCATCTCGCGTGCCCGGTGTGGGCAGCTGAGCTGAACGGTCACTGTGGACAGGGCTACCTACGAGTTATTCTGCCGACTGCACACTGGCTGCAGTGTGTCTGACTGGGTGTCAACTGCAGAGTGGGCTGAGCCCCTTTCAGCCCGACTGTGTTACCTGTATTTCATTTATTGTAGCAGAAGCTTATAGACCTGCCTCATGTATGGGACCCTCATTTCAGTGTCCTATGCTGAATTATAGAATTGTAGCCCTCGTGTGGAGAGGGATGAATTGCTGAAAGAGGATGGGAATGGTAGCTTGAATTTCTCTGCGGTGGAAGGCTGCTTCTGTAGTCAATGAAATTACAGGGAGGAAGTTGGCTTATTTTGTTGTTCTTTACATTGTGCACAAGTGAAAGGGTATAGGATTCTTTTGTATTTTTTCCCTTCTCTTTTTAGTGATAATAAAAACTAAGCAACATTATGTCTACAAATCATACAGACTGTTCTGTTCTATTCAGGGACAGCTACTTTTTTGTATTTTGAATATATATTATCTCGGAAGACTGTGTATTATATTTTATTCAACTATTAGTTTTGCAACCAGTGAATAGAATTTGTGTCTGTCAAGGAACAAGAATACCTGTATGGAAAAATACATGCGTACGGAAAAGAGTCATGAAGGTTACATAAACTTAGTTTGTATTAAATTATCATTCACATAAATAGGATATTGTGGTTTTGAAATTGGCAATAGATAAACTACTATCTTTGCTTTACAAAAATATGATTTTTTTTTGCTTTTGCAGAGGGAAAGGAAAGCCCAAATAATACAAATCTTGACCAAGTATGCTGAATTTTTTGTAATGATGACTTGTTAACTGTAGTATATACTTGTGTTCAGCCATCACATGTTATGTGGAAATATTTGTAACTTACTTAGTGATTTTAAATGGCTGTTGTCAGAACACTTCATTTTTTTTCCCCAATCTGGTTCTGTGCCAGAAGATTTTAGGATTATGTCTGTTTTTCTTGGTGGTGGAACTCTAGAAATAAATTCCTAAAAGGTACTTGTAGTGAAGGACCTAGTAATGTATATAGCTTTTTTTTTTTTTTTTTTTTTTTGCTTCAGGCAAATTAGGTGGGAACCTCATGTTTCACTCCTTTGTGTGTGTATATATATATATATTTAATTATTATTATTATTTCTCCTTTCATTGCAAAATAAGATTTCTTCTCTGAATTTCTCTTAGACTCCATGGAACAGTGGAGTGGGATGAATTATAAACTTGCCACCTCCCTCACTTCACCTTGTTGAGGACGAGCTCCCAACAGATATCAGTGAAAAATTTGTCAGGCTTCTGTTTACACCAAAAAGCTGAGTTGCTTGTTGAGAAATGCAGTATTTCTTTGGCTTGTGGAACCCATCAGTTCCCGATCAAGAAGAAGATTAAGTGCTGAAGAGATGTTTTGTCCAAGCTCAGCAGATTTTTTTTTCGGGAATAATTGTCTTGGCTTACTTTCAGCAACCTCTGGGAGGTCATGCATGTAGGCTTAAGAACAAGAAGCGGAGTAAGAAAAGTGAAGACTATGCAATGAGTATAAATTTTATTGCAACGCCCTTTTGGATGGAGAACTGTTATGTATGTGAGAGGGGATGAATGAGGCAAAAAAAAAATGTACTCGCAGGATGAGATAATCTCTGGAGAAATTGGTGTGTAATACCGTTTGACTAATTCAAGTTCAAGGGTTCTTGCTAACTTAACTTAAACAACTGAAGTTAATTTAAAATCTGTGTCAGATTAACCCAACTCTGATTTTTTTCCTTAGATTTTGGGTTGAGTTTACAAACTAATTAGAATTCCAGTTTTATTTATTTTAAATTTCAAATCAAATCGGGTATATCGACTACTTCAGATAAGGTAAGAACATAGGACTTAGATAAGAATCAAATCTCCTGGGCTGTCTATGGGGGAAAAAACAGATCAATTTTGCTGGGGGTAAGAGGTGAGTTGCTTTGTTTTGTTGCTTATTGATGTTTCCATTTTTTTGTGGTCGCCTACGACCTCATTTGTGTGTGCTTACACACATGTGTACACACACACACACGCTTGCATATATGTGTGTGTGTGTTATTGGTTCTTAAATACAAAGAGTATTTCTCCCCTGGACTCATGAAACAAGATAAAAAATCTTAAAATATTTTAGGATTAAAAAGGAGAGAAAAAATCAAGTGTGATTAGCTGTGCAGCAACTTTTCCATATCTGCCAACAAGCTTTCCAAATTTCCAAATCTAGGATGTCAAGAGTCCCTGAAAGCCTTAGCACCTGACCAAGGTATTAGAATGTGAAACATCTTCTACCCGCCTAAATGAGGATAGGGGCCGAATCCCTATTTTTTTTTGTTTTCTGCATGGCCTTGAGGTATGGCATGAGGACACAGAGGGCCCTATGCCATGTTAGGATGCCTGCGAGTAGGAGTAGGATATTGGATGATGTTAGGAACCAGCCAAACCTAATGTAGTCTTGTATCTGGTGTCTTTTGAAAACAGTGCCTGAAATGCACTGTAGCCTGAAGGACAGCTGGCCACTCTGCTGAGAGGTTGTAGAGCCATCTGAACAGATGCTCAGTAAGAGGTACCTGTGTGCACAGTCAGAGCCAAGTACTGGAGTTTCAGCGCTGCCTGCAGCATCTCTGTACTAACTTAGCAGTACAAACAGCAGTGTGTTTTCTATGGCGATTAATCTTAGGTCTGGAGTGACAGCTGGGAACAAAGATGAGTGAAGAAATAAGTAGTAAACTGAAAGCTAGAAAAGGACTTCTATCTGATCCAGACTGCAAATCCAGTTGGCAATAAACAACTGGAGTGAATAATTGCTTACAGGATCTGTAGCATTTCGTTGCTGGCTTTCAAAAGCCTTGTTATCTTGACAATCCTAGGTCAATTGAGGGATTTTTCAGATTCAGGATTTAATCTCATAAAATATTTGTCTAATGGTAGTGACTGGTATTTTCTCTTCCTCGCAGTTAACATCCTCATCCTGTCAGCAGTTGTTTATCTAAAATTACTGGAAGTACAGGCTTGTAGGATTGAATGAAAAGTCTGGAATCAGTTCCAGTTCTTCTGCAGTAAAGTAATCCTACAGTTCAGAATACTTACATTTTATTCTTGCTGAAAGTTTCTTCTGCAACTACCTAGATGATTTCCTGTTACAGAACTTGTTATAGGCTACCGCTGCTTATGTTAGTGCATGTTTATTGCAGGCCAGTTTGTTTCAGTTTTTCTTCTTATGTTTTTGCTCAAAAAAAAGTAGTTGTAGTGTAAAGTTTTTGGAGCTCAATACTGAAGAGCCACTGTCCCTTCTGGAGCTGAAAATGTTTTCTAACCATATGTCAGTAGGACTGGCTATTGACAAAACAATTCTTTCGGAGGTTAGGAAGATTTGGAGATGTGAAAAGATAGAAAATAGGATTTTTTTAAAATGTCAGTTGTACAAAAATGGATTGACCTATTTCACTTGCTGTTGCACACGTGCTCTTCTAAAACATAATCCGTAAACTGTAACTCGCTCTGCAACTTTATAAAGGAAGAGGTACAAAGCTCTGCTGTGGATTTTGAGCAGCCACTTCATTTTTAGTCATTTGGATTCCTTTACATGTTGAATTCAGTTAGTTTTCCCTGACCATTAAAAGCAGCCATATTTAATGAGCTGGAACAGAAGTAGGTCAATAAAATATGCTTAATATGTACGTGATCAGCAGTCTTAAGGGCAAAACAGGGATTCCCATCGCACTGGGAATTATATTAATGTTAAAAAGATGCTACTTTAAAAAAGTAATATTCTTACTCCATTGTTTTTATTATTGAAGAATCATCTGAAACTGTGAACAAATACTTGCTATATTTTAGCGTTTTTAAGAAAATCTGAATGCTTTCTTGATGCTGTGCAAGAACCTATGACAAGTTTACTTTAAAAATTTTGATTAGCTTCTTTATTACAGGGAAAGTGGCCAAAACTTTGAAAACTGAGGAGTGCCTAACATTTAAGATATTAAGCACAGTTTGGATAATACAATTAATCTTGGGTTGTTTAATACTGAAGAAGTATTTTGCATGTACATACAAAACTGCACGTGAGCAGATGCTCTGTATTTTACATGTTAGTTGTGAACAAATAATGCTTGTGTGGTGGCTACTTTACAAATTGGAAAAGTAAGACACAGAGGCATAAAAATCTTTTTCTGATCCTCATAGAAAAAGAAAAAAGCAATGAACGAAGACTGTTGTTTCTGAAAAGTCAAGTTACTGTTTACCTGTGCAAGGGATGCAGTTCAGGTCAGTAGCAGAAGCAGGAATAGTGCAGTTTCTAATTTTGACTTGATTTGACAGCTCAGTTACTTCTGATCTCAAATATAATTCATTATACAGTAATGCTGTTGACCAGAACAATACTGTATGCAATGCTTAATGTTATATGAGTTCAAGGCAGCCTGGTAGCAGCTTTGTTGTTTTCTCTATTTTCAATTTCAAGCAGAGAGAGGTCGTTTAGATGTAGTTATTATCAGCCAAGTTGTGGAGAGTAAGGCAAATCACATGTGAAACTAAGTAACAGTGGTGTCCTGAGAAACAGAATTCACACAATTTGTCATATCTTTTAAAGATATGCAATAGTGGATTTTTTTTTATGTTTTCAAGTACTTGGTGGGAAAAAAAGAAAAAGAAAAAAAGGAAAACTGTATTTTTCACTGGGAGTAGTTCCAAATGCCGTGATGTCATCTGGCAGTATGCAAACATGCATCCTGTATGCAAGCAGGAACAGTGTGAAGATTGTACTGGGGAGACTGTTGTAATACACGGAGGTCACTCCTCAAAACTGCAAAATGGTCTCCCTCCTCTTTTTTTTTTTTTTAACTGTCAACTGACCTAGGAGCTCAGTTTGTTGTGGAACTTAGTCCTCATCCACTCTATTGTGGCACACTTAAATTCATCCCACCTGGTTCTCTGAGCTATTTTTTTTTGTCAAGATTCTTCAAGAAATCACGGCTTCAGCCTACTTCCACTATTTTAGCTCCTCTCCCTTCTTAGCCCATCTCTAGGCATGGTGCCTTGGGAGACCTTGTTGGCTAAGACCGAGGCAACAAGGGAACTTAATATCTCAGCCTTATCTGCATCCCTTGCAGATAAGTCTTGTTTATTCTTTTACTGTTTACTGCTAATGTACAAATTCTTCTTGTCCTTGATGTTTCTTGCCAATTTCAATTCCAGTTTAACTTTGCCTTTCCTAGTACCATTTCTACATACTTAGGCAATGCTTCTGTATTCTGCCATGTAACCTGTTTTCCCTCTATATTCTTTCTGCACTGAAACTCAGACCTGAGTTCCTTATTTCTTCCACTAGTTGGAACATCAGAATTGACTGACTGCTTGGATGAGAAACTGTCCTTAAAGATCTGCCAGCTCTCCTAAGCAACCCAATCTCATCCTTCAGAGCTCCCTCCTAGCTGATCCTGTCTGCAAGTTCCTAGAGTAAGTGGGAGTTTACTTGTATGACGTCCAGGATATGTGCTCTGGTACCATCCATCTTTACTCCCCCTTGGAAATTTGATCTCCACTATTTCATGGTCACTACACCCAATGCTGCTATTCTTTGTACCTCCCATGACTAGATCCTCACCCCTGAATATCAATCCAGAAGAGCACCATACCTACTTGGCACATAGTCCTGAACCTCTATCAGTCCATCAGAGCACTCAGGCTGTCCTCCTCATGTCTCTGTTATCTCAGCAGTGCACTGGTTCTGCAGACCTCCAGCTTCCTGATTGTTTCCTGTTGTTAAGAAAGTTATGAGAGCTACCAAGTCTGGTGGACTCCAGGACCCGGAGATTCTTCCTTCCCAACTTCCACAGCCCATCCAGGTGCACTCTAAGATGTAGGACGTGCATCAGTCCCAGGTCTATGGAACCTGCAGATGGGCGTTGTTCCCATTTGCAGGTTCAGCCAGTAAGGAGCATAAGCAAGTATCCCAGATGCGTACACACATACGTGATGCAGAGGACATTCATAGGGCTGGATATACAGACTGCCTGAGCACTGCTGTTGTTAGCACTTGTGTACATCACTACCAGAATTCACTTAGAATATAGGTACAGGCCACTTGGTCTGGTTCCTCTTCTCTGACAGAGCAGAGTTCAAGTTCACTTTTGAAAACAAACTCCCTTGCTGGCACAATTCACAAGCACATTCACATATCCATCAAATATCAGGACCACCTCTCACTTGATCTAATAGCAGTGCCTGGTTCCCCTTTCCCATGCTACTGCTCTACTACTTGTTGACTCATTTAGCTTCATGTTCACCAGCAAGTGATGTGTGTGCTCACACGTTCATCTCAAACTTCCCCGCCGGCAATTGCAGATCTGTTGAATATTAACATGAGCTCTCAGTGTGCCTGATATCCACACCCAGGCCCTGGGCCCCTTACCCACTGCTGGCTCAGACCGTGAGTCTTTCCAGACGCAAGTCTCTCTGCTGCTTGCTGGCTAATCCGTCTTGAAGTTTGCTTGTGAATTACACATACAGAGGATTAAATTCACCAGGAATGTGTAAACATACTGAGCTCTTTCCAGTTGCTGCTGTTCAGACCTCTCACAAGTAGCACATATGCTGTGGTATCTCCAGTTG
This sequence comes from Crypturellus undulatus, assembly GCA_013389825.1. NCBI lineage: Eukaryota > Metazoa > Chordata > Aves > Tinamiformes > Tinamidae > Crypturellus > Crypturellus undulatus. The sequence continues at coordinate 354,392 of VWPW01006185.1, forward strand.
CTGGTACATAGACACGTAGGCCTCCTGACCCATGGCCCTTTCTCCAGTTGCAGCGTGCACAAAGGGAAGCAGATTACACTTAAAAAAATCTAAGAATAAAAGATCTAATAAAAAGATAGGATAGAATGTGATGATCAGGCATAAGGCTCTGTCAGAGAAGTGTACTGACTGGCTTTATATGTTATCCCTTTCATCTCCTTTTTTCTCTGTTTTCCCATGATTATTCTTCCCTGATCTACTCTGATCCTTCCTTTTCTGTAATCATCTCCTAATAAAGTATTCCTAATCACACAAGCTGCTTCAAATAGCCTATACTACTCATGTTAGTCTTGTTTTCCCTTCATTTTCAGTTATAAAATTCAGGTCAACTTTCTCCAAGGCTTTGTCTGAGTTATTCCTGAAAAATCAGTGTCAGTCAGAGGCCAGAAAGTTCTGGGCTTCATTATTGTCTCTTACCACCTGCCTGGTAGCCTTTTGCATCTGTTCGTATTTAATTTATTGCTTTCCTTGATATTTATTACTTCTTTTATACTGAATACTCCTTAACCAGATAACATAAGGGGTGTACCTTACTGGTGGCAACTTAGTTTTTTGTTTGTTTTTTCAAGAAGTAGGTCTGATGCTGTTTTGCAGATTAGTGGTTTTGCTTGTGATGGGTATTAATCACAGCTTGGATCTTTGTGAGCCAGGGTTCCTAATACTTGAACTACTACAGACGATATTGGTAAGTTTGTCTACTCCAGCAGAAATAGTGCTAAATAGAAAACAAGTAACACTGGACGCAGTGATAATACACAGTGATTACTTGCTTAATTGCTGCCTGTTTTGAGCATCTCCAACTAGCTTTCTTCAAGAGAAGCTTGTTATAAGGGAACAAACGCCTGGACAGTGTGGTTGTGAGCTAATTTGTGTCATTTGGCTTTCAAGCTACAGGTCAGTCCCCGCTGGGAGCATTGACATAGCCCATGCAGCCTCCCGTCATCACAGCTTGGTAAATAAAGTATTTATAGTTAATCAGTTTTGTCACACTTGCCATGTTTTTTTTTTTTTTTAATATATATAACTTATATAAATTAAGTTAACTTATATAGAAAATTATTAAGAAAAAATAGGCTGATGAACCCCAGTGTTGTAAAATTATATTGATACAGTATTTGGTATAAGAATAGGAGGGAATACTAAAGTGTGAAAAGAGTAAAAAGGAATGGTATCATCATTTAAATAGAAAATTTTGGTCTTCTCTAGAAAAGAGTTCTAATCTTTTTATATCGTTAATTGTTTTATACACTGTTTTGCTGAAATGCTAAAACTAACTGTACCACTTAGAATTTATGAATAGCGAACGCAGAATTAATTTGATTTCTGTGGTTGCAAAAATAAGTGTCTGTAGATTGTTACCAAAAATGAAATAGTTAAGAGGACTTATGAAAATGTGAATGATTTATTGTATTTTGATATTGATAAACAGATTATAGCAATAAGAATAAATGAAAGCAATTTAAAATAATTTTAAAATGCATTAGCTTAAATTAAGGCACATCACATATTGCTTATTTCTTCACTGTCCTTTTCTATGTGAGGTTTGAGAAAACCTGCACTTTCAATGAATTTGTATACTTTAATTAAAAGAAAAATAAAAAAAAAACTCTATAAACAACTCTGATTCCGTCCTGCAAAATGTAAATGCTTTTCTTTGTTACTAAAAAAATAAATTGAAGATAGTGTCATGAGATTGTGTCATTTTTTATTCCTCATTTGATTCTGCAACAAGAAGAGAACTGAGGTAAGAGTAATAGCCTTACTTTAATTTAAAAAAAACCTGCTCTTTTAACTGAAGGTCAAGAATTAGAAATAGTTCTGTTAGGAAATCTAGACCTTAAAGCCAAATCAAGATATACTCTTAACCCTTTATACACTTAGGGAAGGGGGGAAACATCGTTATGTGTGTATTTAATTGTCACTGACTTTAATCAGTGCTGGAGACTAATGAACTATAGCACTTAGCCCTTTTAACATCAGGAAAATAATCTTTATAACAATAATAGCTAAAACAAAGTGTGTGAAATTCCTCAATTAATGGGGTCTCAAGTATTCCTCAAGTCACGGAACAAAGAGAGAGGGAAGGTAAAGGTTATAGGAAACCTGCATGACAGGATGCTGTAGTCCTGTTCTGCAGGTCTCCCACAGTGTCCTTTTGGCCAGCGTGGCTCAATCTTCCCACCACTGGTGCCACAGGGGAGCCAGCTGCTCAGATCTCATCCCAGTTTGGAGCTGAAACACGGTGGACAGCCACCCAGGATCCCACAGGTAAGGTAGGCTTAGGCACATTTAGCAGTAATTACATAAGATAATTCTACTCCTGAAAAAAAATCAAGAATGAAATTTTGATGAGATCTCACAACTGTGGCACTGGCAAGGGTAAGATTGAGGAATTCCTTTTCTTTGCAGATATGCTCTGATTACTGCGCTTTACCCTTCTGTACACAACTTGAAGCAGAAAAGAATCAGGCATCAGGATCATCGCAAGTTCATGATACTCATTTTCAAGCAGACATTGTGCATATTTCAGACGTGCTGTCTTGACTGGGCTTTTGCTGTGTTTGTCTTGTCTGTCTTGCCTTGTGGCTGCTGCTTGCCCTTCAGGCGCAGCTGAAGCAATTTAGCTGACTGCCAATCTCATAGAGCTGATTTGCTCACCATGACCAGTGGGATGGGGAAGAGAGAAACTTCCTCAAAACCTTTACATACATCATGGACAGTAACACAGAAAAAAGAGAAAACAGGGTAAAACCATGCTCTGTGTTCCATTTGGATCAGACTTACCCAGACCCCTTACAAACTTTGCTTCTACAACTCACAATTTATGAAAGAAGGGTAAATGAGATGAAAAGTAACCAGAGCTATTACTCAGTCTGCTTTGTATATCTGGAAGTGAGAAGAACACTTTGACAGTGATTGCTTTCAGCATCTGATAAAATAAAGCATTTTGTAAATCTGAGCCACTAGAGGAATCTCAGATCTCATGAAAAGCTGGGAGACCAGACTGCTGAAAAAATGGAGACGCCTTTCTTTGATCACTATTGGAGTAGTAAGTTATCTGCTGAGTATCTAGGGAAAAACAACAACATCAACAAGAACTTGTTTAATATTTTTCAGCAGTAGTAATTTGTTTTTTGTTACAAACAGAAAATATTCAGTAACTTAAAAAAAAAAACACTGAAGTAATTGTGTGAATATTGCTATCAATATAAACATTCTTTCTCTTGATGTTTGTCAGGTGTATTGCTGCTGACATACTGCAAAGCATATCTTGACTTGTCTACTACTGTGATGTGCGCTGTGAAATAATTTTGAGGGGAATAAAAAACAAAATTGGAGAGAGTGAACTGTGTATCACACCTGTGACCTAATCTAGTATGATGATTTAGTAGGCAGGGTGTTGAAGGGCTTAAGGTTGGACTCCATGATCTTGAAGGTCTTTTCCAAACATAATGATTCTATGATCCTGTGATTGTTAAATACTGCTCGAGGCTTATTATCATTCCTTTAATTCGTTTGCAAGTGTATATTAGTCTAGTTTGTTGTTGTAATGTTATTTTAAAATTCACATTTAATGTAGTTAATATTTAAATTAATTAGTATTCAGTATGACAGGGGCTGTATCTAAACATAAGGTGATTTAAAAAGATTAACAGGAAGTTGTGCTGTTTTATATCTATAAACAGTATTGACTTAGACGTGTTTTGCATAAGGGTTGTCACACATGAAACTCTGTATATTTTATACACATGCGGCATAACAAACCCATTCAGAAGACTTTCTGATAACATAGCTGATTTCTTGATTTGCATCATGCATCACTTAACTGTTCTCTGGATCCATTTCCTTGGGTAACCTGTCTCTTTCCAGGACCAAAGTTTACTGAAGTCGTCACTGCTGCAACAAAATTAGAAAATCACATTTCAAACTGATACTGTTGTAACTCTTTTAAAATAAATTGTAAAGTGAAGAAAAACAGACTTGACATGTGGTTGAAGTTTCAGCTCCTTAGTGTGGCACTTCAAGCATAAGCATCTCAAGTGGTTGCTTTGAGTCCCATGAGTTGGTCCTTCCTACTGCTTCTCCTTCTTGCATTTTTCATGGAGTTTTAGCTGTCCTACAGCCACTGCCGTCTGGGCCTGTACCCAGAGCAGCTAAATCACAGCACAATGTTTGTATATGATGCCACAGTTTCTACATCCGCTTTGCAGCATCCTACACTGGGGGTTGGCCTGATAGGGAAAATGGGATGCAAGGAGATGCGTCTGCAGTAGCTATGGGATGATCCAGGCCCTGGGTGAAGCATATGGATCCTATAGGAGGCCCGGGTGATAAACAGCATAGGGGGCCCGTGTGGATTAAGAGTTTGGAGTCAATGAGCTCACAGGGCTGAAATCTGTTTTGGGGTGTGAGGCTGTGGAGTATCATGTGGGCAGCAGAAGACAGGGAGCAAAGTGAAGTATTTACATGGAGTATGAGGTGGTAGAGCAGGAGCAGGTAAATTAACTTTTTAGAATTTGTAATAAAAATTATTTTAAGATTTTAAGAGACCACCTTCATTTTGGATTTTTATTTTCATTCTTTTGCTGAACTAGAGTGTCTGAAGTTGGGATATTTAAATTTTCACAAGGCAAGAGATTTGTAAAGGCAGCTGGTTAGGGGCTCTTACAAAGCTTGTAAGTTTTAAAAACTTACATACTCAATTGTATCTCAGATTATGGAAATTACATATTTGAAATAAATGATGAAGATAAACAGCCATCCAAAACATGAAAGGGTATTGTGGAAAAGCTACCTTGTACTAATACTTCAGAAATAATATTTCTTAATATTTGCAGGATTTCAGTGATTTGTATCTGCACTAGAATAAAATTTTACCTTTCTCTTGTGATGGTGAAGGTTTCCAGCTTTTGAGCCTTGTGGGTGTATGAATCAGCTATATTAACCTTTCATTGAAAACCACTTTAAAGAGATTTACCGGGATGTCACTTGCCTTGGTCTATTTTTGCGTCCAGAGGTTACATGCTTACATTTGCATGCTACCATGAAAAGAATCTCAGATGTGTGAGTTCTGTATGGGAGCGGGATTTCTTACAGTATCCAGTGCTCTTCCTTTGACATAATGAGATTTGCTTCTGATTATGCCTGTGTAATAGATTTATTTCTAGGTACATTTTATTGCCACGGGCAGTAAACTCTTCTTGTGTATATGGAGCAAACATTTGTCTTTGTCAAGTTGTATCATATTATCAATTTCTGAACATCATTCCTCACTAAACTGAATTGGCTTTGCCTAAAAACTCACATCGTATCACCTAAAGCATGAAGAAGAATAGATTGTTTACAAATGAAGAGAAACCACAAAGTATGCAATACTGTAGGTTAAAGTGTATCCTCCTTTCACACCTGCATTGGGATGCACACACAAGGGATTGCAAGGACCGAGACTACCCAAGCCACAAGTATTCAACAAATCTGAGATCCGTCTTCCTAAATTATCTGCAGTTATCAAAGGAAATTTATATTTGTCATGGAAGTCAATTTACTTCTGTGTAGTATTGTAGAGACAACCGTTCATCTAGGATTTTAGATAAACTATTTCTAGTTTGTACCCTATACTATTTAACTATTTCAGGTGTTGTGCTTCTCTAAATGTAATTTCTAAAGGATCTTCTTGGGCTTTACAACCTGTCTAAATATAATGCAAATGATTCTTTCTTGAGGACTGGCTTTGTTGTGTGTAAACAGTTAAGAATTTTTCCCATATAATAACTGAGATGAAAACCCAGGGACAGGGAATCCTTCATTAAGTCTGCTTTAGCCAACACATGAATAAGGGGACAAACCTTGCTTGTCAAGGCTCTTCTGCATAGCCTGCACTTTTCATAGAATCATAGAATTTGTTAGGTTGGAAGGGACCTTTAGAGCTCATACAGTCCAAACCCCCTGCACATGCAGGGTCACCCAGAGCATGTGGCACAGGATTGTGTCCAAACTGGTTTGGAAGGTCTCCAGAGAAGGAGACTCCGCAATCTCTCTGGGCAGCCTGTTCCAGGGCTCTGTCACCCTCACTGTTAAGAAATTCTTCCTTAAGTTTTTGCGGAACTTTTGGTGCTTCAAATACTTCATGTGTGTATGAAATTTCTTTAACGGTGTTGGAACCAGATCCACTTGAGGCTTCACCGTGCTTCACAGTGTCTGTTTTTGTCTTTTCTTTTTCTGGTAGGCATATGGATATGGTGTCGGGAAGGCTATCAGTGGAGGTTTAAGTAGCAGGAGTGATAAATTGGGAATCAAAAATGATCATGGGTAGCTGTTTCAGGTGATCCAGAAGTGGCCAGGTTAGACAAGAAGAGTATTTTTGTTTTGTATGCTTAGTGACTGTGAAACACTGTATGTACCTAGGCTGTGTTCAAGAATAACCAAAATTCCACTCTTCCAGTTAGGAAATAGTTTGGTAATTGCATAAAATGTATCTGATTCATTCTGGAAAAGATACACCTTCTTAGTTTTGAGAGCCCAAATGTCTTCAGTTACTTTTTATTTATTTGCCAGGCAGGAAAACAAACAAAACTGCCCTATTTTGAACTGAAATGTCTAATTACACCCAGCTGGAACTGTAATCACTGAAGCTGATGCCTTTTGATACTGCAGGTTTTCCCACATGAATAACATTCGTTTTTCTTCTTATGGGGAATTAAAACAGCCAGGACACTGTAGTATTGATTTGCACTAGGGAAAGGGGATAAACTAACCTGGTTACCTTCCATAATATTCAGGGAATGTTTTAACATATGTTGGCACCTACTTAGTATTTAATACAGGTGCTTTAAAGATGTTTGGCAGAATTTGTTGTTCCACATCCAAAATAAACCTACTGGTTTTAGAAGACTTATTGATTCATTTTGGTGTAAAGGGAGTACATTTGAGTTAATGAATTTAAACACTTTTCCATCCTTTGAAAATACTCTGATCCAGACCTCTGTAACTTAACTATTTTTTTCTAAGCTTATTTGATCATATTATTTAAAACACCAAATTTGCATAAGATAACTTAAGGAATATTGAGACTGCAAAATATTCAAGCCCTCCTTTTCCCCATAAATATCTTCATACTATTTTGGAATGATTTATCAGAGGATTAGAAAAAATGATTTAAAAAGTAGTAGAAATGTTTAATCTAGTAGACCTAGTGCTAGGAAAATAAAAGGTAAAAATGGAGAGATGGAGTAGTAGCTGAAAGTGAGTATAAGAGCTGAGGCAGATTAAAGTTTTATCTTCAGGACTTCTTTTTTTCTTGAAATCATTATGATCTTTACCTATTAAGAAGAAACGTGTATATGCACATAGCCACAGATTTACAATTTTGTTCACAGAACAGAAAAAAAATTTCTCATGCTACCTTCTTGAAATTTTCTGACCATTACTGGTGAAACAATATATCTGAGAACAGAATTTGGATGACGTAGTGCCACATAGTTAAGATACAATAAATGGTCATAAAAGATAGATTAGACACAAAAGTTGGTATGAGAATATTTGTTATTACTTATCAAGACTAGGCTTTCACGATTGTATTCACAGTTTAACATTTTGTAATGGTTAATTCCATCCAGTCTAAGATTTGTAGGCAAATGAGCATGTCAGCCTTGAACTAGCCCTAGCGGTTTAGTGTTTTAGATAATGTACAATATATATCCAATGTATTACACCCCATTAATTAATAATATTTCCAGATATTACACTGTCAGGAAAATGACTTCACATGATGCTTTATTAACTGTAATAAGTTTACTCTTCCTACAGAATTTTAGCTACTACCCCCATCTATTTTTTGTGTAACAAGACAATGTCTTGAAACTTTGGGTGTTTCTTTTATGGATATAGAACTATGAAAAAAAGATCAGTTATTTTATATGTCTTAGTACATTCCATATTTCTATTTTCCAGTAATCACTGTATTTTTTTTTCCCTAGGAGTTGATCTCCAGGTTTGTTCTTCTAAAAACCCAACATGCTGTACCAAAAAAATGGAAGAAAGATATCAGACTGCAGCAAGGCAGGATATACAGCAAGTCATTCAAGCAACAAGTGCTACATTAAAATTTTTAATATCTCGTAATGCAGCTGCTTTTCAGGGTAAGTCTTTTGCTTTTATTTTAAAACTTGTTTGTACTTAATTTCCATCTTTGATCAGTTTCAGTATGCAATAAAGGTACCTCTTAATTATTTGTTCTTCCTGATGCTTTTATACTTTCAAACTAAGTGTATTAAATCATGTTGGTGATAGGCAGCTGCACTACTTTGGGAATTTTTGGCTTATTTAAAATGTCTTTGAGAAAAATAATAAATGATTCTAGTAAGACACTGTGATTAAAACTGTAAGTCACTGACTTGGCTTACCTCAGATATTAAAGTGCAAAGGGTGCAGAACGTGCAAAATCTAGTATGTAATGCTAGAAAAGAGAGATTTTGTTATTCACATATTTATGTCCATATTCTTTTGTCTTGTTCTATAAGGAACATATGGGTGATTTGTTTTTGAGCTACATTTTTGGGATCAAGTTTTGTCCCAGTTTTGTGGACTTAAATAGGAAATAGGTTAGAGTTTGGTTGGAATTTCAGTGCAAATGCAAAACAGGATCCTGTCATGTAAATTAGTATTTTCAGGTGCTGATGGAGGGATATCCTTTCAGCAATTTCCTTGTATACTCTTGAGATTCCTATGAATTAATAATGCATTAGTTACTGCAGAAATTGGTTGTGATCTGGGAAGATGATAAGAGTGAGAATATGTGAAGGAAAGTGATATGAAGTCACATATGCCGAAGGCAAAGTCTTTAGGTCATTTGTCCATTAATGTGTACTTTAATGATCACTCAGTTGGGTGGATTAGGATATTAACTTCCCTTAAGAAGTTTAGGACATTGTCCCTCTAATGGCTCACTTGTTTTTAAACTGTCAAACTCAAATGATTAACTATGGACAACCGTCTAGGATCGTAGAATGGGTAGCAAAGTTGAGTCTGAGGTCTTGATTCCTCTTGATTCCTCTTGTGATTCCTCATTTCAAATTTGTCTCTATATTATGCTAAGAAAAGCTCAGACATATAGCACACATAAAATAGCTGTGAATGAGTGTTACGGTCACTGGTAAACAGTGGAATGTGGTTCATTGGTAAAACATGCAGAGTGATGAAGTAATAATTTCTGGAAAATATGGTGTTGAGCATATCATTCATTTTGAAAAATTAAGACCACTGCTGACTGAAATTTAGGCTAGGACATTTCAGTTTCAGAAATTGTGGAAAGATGTTGCTAGTATTTGTTTATGTTTTGAAATCTAGTAACATAGTAAGACATTGCTTTTATGACTGGACCGGAGCCAGAGCAACCTGATATGAATTTAGTTTTGACCCTGTTTTGAGCAGGAGCTTGCTGTAGAGATCTCCTACGGTCTTTTTGAACCTGAATTGCCTTATGAATATATGATTTTCTCACCATTTACCACCTGTAGACGAAACTTGGTCCATTCCCTTCATCTTCTGATGAAGCTGTGCTGTGTGACCAGGGATGCAATTGCTTCAAAACAAAAATTTAACCTGTCTCTCTTGTTACTCTGGCAACTGTTTAAGTTTTTCAGAATAAAGACAAATAGACAGTTAACACTAGTCATCTGTATCTGCCTCTGGAGATCTTCAGAGGTACCTGTTCTTCTTGCAATAAATTAAGGGTAGAGGTCCTAAGGACTTTAGGAAGACTGTGTTTGTTCATAAGATGAACCATCTCTAACTCTGTTCATATGCGTGTTTGTGCTTTTATGCTTGTTGCCTGTATCAATCACGTGTGTCTGGCCTGAATGCTTTATGGAGTCATATTCATTTGAAATTAGAATCTTTTTAAACGAGTGTTGTTTTATACTAATTATAAAAGTTGCCTCTATGTAAAAAATTCATGTTTTTAAAAGTTCATGTAAATTGGTTGCAGTGCACGCTCTACAAACTGAAAAACTCTTCCTTTAAAGAGCAGCTGGGTAGAATTATTTAATGCTGTGTGAGAACTGGCCACTCATAGAAAGAAAAAGCAACTGAAGAAAAGTGTTAGTGATTTCTCTGCTACTGTTTTGCGTAGTTATTCCATATAACAGTGGTAGTGACAGCTCTTGCTTTAAAATACAGGCAGTATAAATCTGTAGTTCTACTAGACGCAATGGAATATTTGCTAGGAAATTGTGGTTGTTGCTTTGTTAGAAGTTTCTTATTGGTTAATTTTGCTGTTGCCTACCATTAATGTTAGGGCTACTGAGAGAGACATAGCTTCGTTCCTTGTGAAGGGAACAGAAGTGTTGAGCACAGATATTTTTCAAAATATTTCAGGTGGAAAATCTAAATCACTTCTATTTAACACTTGGTCTAAAGAATGACTGCTCTAATATTAAAGCATCTCTTTACATTATACTTCAAACTTAGCTCCTTTGTCAAGTTCTGGCATTTAAATAAAGCAATTTTTTTTTTCAAATTTGAAAGCACTCGTGATATGCTTTCATCTGACCTTCAGTACAAGCTATAGTAATTGTTTCTAGCCTTATGGGGTGCTTTTGTTATAAGCTTGTGTTCTCTCCAGAAGAGGAGGGAAATACGCGTCCACAGTAGAGCTAAGGAGGTGGAAAAAGTTCGTGCTTGGGAGCCTTTTGATGTTTGTTAATATCCTGTGGTAAGTGTTGCCTGGTAGCAGAAATGTTTATTGATAATTTTAAAATGCTGCAAAAAATTTGGAATCTTTTAGAACATATCAAGTTAAACAATAAAATTGCACCACTTGCGTACTGCTTCTTAGCAAGTATTGTTATTATGTTTTCCTTATCTTTTAGGGCATAGCAAAGTATGTAGTTGCTTTTTCACTGTAAGTGTTGATTCAATACATTTGAGAAGTGATGAGACAACAGAAGGGTGGGAGGCAAGGAAATAAAGTAAGAATAATATAACGTATACAAACCTGGATATGAATCTGGTGAGTCGGAGTGTGTTATGGGGAGCAAGAAATTATTCTTCCCTTTGAGAAGGGGCTGTACAGGGCTGAAATTTCCATTCTAATGGAAACTGTAAGTACAAATAATTTCTTTCTCTAACATTTATTTTATGTGCTCTGGGCTTACATATGTATGCGCTTGTTTTGCACAATTCTTAAACGTTCAAAGAGGTTCATGTTACTCTATTTCTATTCTCCCAAAAGGAATGAGTCTCCAGGGTTCAACTGCCATGGACTGACTTGTGTCTGTCCTAAGAATTAGGTGCTGTAGTAGATGGGTTGCAGCCACACTGTATATAGTGATGCAGCACTTGACCAAAGATTTGCTTTTAGCCTGGTTTCCTGTGGGACAAGTTTTGTGTAGATATGTTTTTTTCCTTTTGCATTTTTCCATTCAAAGTGTCTATAGTAATGTAAAGCAATATGAAGATTGCCCATTAAAATGATACAAAATGAGGACTTATGTGGCATACCTGTGAATACATAAGAGGGAGCGCACATACACCATAGCTCAGTCCGCTGAGATTGTGCAGGATGGAGAGATTCAAAGTTGGAATTGTTGATACTGTCTTTGGTGAAAGATCTGGGAAAGACCCGTCGCCCTCCAAATATCTTGGCTTTGTTAAGGCTGAATGAGACGGGTGTAGCACAGACAGGAGAAGAGTGTTAGCAAACAGGCACCCTTTGCAGGATTGCATATATATTTTCTTTCAAAGAAAGTTGGATAAACAGTGCTGCAGTTTGGGGCCTAAGAGTGATGAAGGCTACTGAGAGACTACTTTAATTCCTTGTGAAGGAAACAGAAATGTTGAGAACAGGTTTGTGAATTAGATTTCAAGAATCAGGAAACCTAATGCAAGAGTGGATACAATCCAGAATTTTAGCACTGAGGTAGTTCTTAGTAAAGTTAAGAACCTTTTTATTGTTGTGAGGAAAAAGGGTTTTAATTTCATAATGATAAGACTTTAAAAGTTCTTTGCATTTGAGCACTTGGTTTGAAATACTGGTTTATAAGAAATACTGTTTTCCAATGCTGGTAAACTGTAGTGAATATCACTAAGTCCTCTAAGAGTGATTTCTAATGACTTTATGCTATTTTTGACAGCAGGGGGAAGCAGTAAAGGATTTAAATTTCCTTTATTTCATTTTTTTTTTAATGAGGTGAGGAAAATATCCCGTCCCCCAATGATATTTACAAAGGAGTTAACTAGGGCTTAATGCTAAACAATATTATGAATAGGAAACAGAAAATTAGTGTTTCCATGCTTGATGATGTATCACAGATAACACAAGGTCTCATAATAAAATACTTTACAGTATAACACTAATGCACATCTTTGAAATAAAAAAGCAGAGAACGTGTTTGAAATATGGAAGCAGAAAAAGTGATAAATAAAGATGACTGGAAATAACTTATGCCTGCAGAAAGGGCTTCCTCCTGACACCTACTGTAGCACATCACAGTTCTACAGCCCTTATATTGTCACAGTGTAGTGCCAGTTTATATGTAGGAAAAAAAAATCCCAAAGGGTTATAATAACTCAGAAGAAAACTGAATGAGGCATCTAAAAAGCTGATGATTCAGAATGGATAGAGATCCGTATACCAGGATAATAGATCTTAAGTCACATAGCTGTTTTTTTCACAGAGATAAGTATGTAAATTTTTTAAAATGGTGATTGGTGACATAAAACAAGATAGCAGCTTGTCTGGTTTGAATGGAAAATTTAGAGATAGTAAGAATTATGTTGGAGAGTTTGAAAGCAAATGAACTTTGCTTTGTGCTATTGAATTTGCCAACTCCATTATTGTACAATTGATTTAAAAAATGCGACTCTAGATGGCTTACAAACGTGCCAGGCTGACACCACATCAGTGGACTTGACAAGTATGCCTGTGCAAGAAAACAGTAATAAATTGCATTCTTCAGTGCAGCGTTTCCTGACACTTTTATTCTTATGTAGGACTCTAATGCTTTTGTAATGTAAGTTCTGGAATTTATTGAATCATGCTGTCCTAATGCAACTTTGTGATTTGCTGTGAAGCTATTACTACACAATAGATCAATGCCTGCTTTAATCTAGACTAGAATTGATTAAGCCAAGTCAGATTGTTATATAATGTTTTTTGAGGTCACAGTACAGTTATCACATTTAAATATGAAATAGTTGCAATCAGTAGCCAAAATAAATTTTGAACTAGCAAATATGTTAAAATCTGAGCTGCTTTCTCTGGTGGCATATGAAGCCATAACAAATAATGGAATATGTGTTCATTCTTGTAAACTTAAATGTGCCCTGGCACTGATTCAATTGTTTTCCATTTGTGAACTTCTCTGAGGAATGATTGGAAGATCAGAAGCCTCCTTCAGTAGGAGCTGCTGTATCTCATGTACGGTTTCAAATGATACATTGCCCTCTAGATAGTTTGCAATGCAAAGAACTTCTTTGAAGTTCTAACATTTTTCTTTCTCCCTGCTCCATAATCCTTTATATTTAAGATGTGATATAAATAAGCTAAAATCTAAGTATGTGTGAATCCCAACTTTTGTTGATTAAATGAATGATTCCATTAAGAGTCATAGCACTAGGGAGGCTGAGAGACCAAACTGTCAGTCACTCAGCTATTGTACTGAGGGATGAGGATCTCAGAAAAGTCCTTGGTTCGCCAAAGCTGTGCTGCTTATTTTCTGTTACTGTACAGTGCAAAAGCACTATGTTAGTGTGAATTAAAAGTGGACACAGTATGTCTGTGTAGACATAAGACACGATGTTAAGGGACTGTTGCAAGTATAGAAATCGGGGGATTTAGATTAATACTTAATATTTCATTATTAATGTTCAGGTTTATTTTTTCATTGCAAATAAATCTTTTATCATTTAGAAGGTTTTACTTACATGGTATTTCATTCTTGTCTTTAGGTATTTATTTGCATAGGTATATGGTCTGGTACAGACCATATTATGTTTCTACAGGATATATAAACAGAGACTAACGGACTTTTATAATAGTTTTCATTAGGTCAGTCTTTTATTAAATTCTTCTTTTTTTTTTTTTTTTTTTACTGTGTTATCACACTGACTGATGCTTATGTCTAAAGCTGTATTTACTAACAATCATATAATTATTTTTCCTATAATGCTCCAATTCTTGAGTTACAATTAAGCTGACACTGGTACCTATGCTGTCTTGTGCATTGTGCAGTGTCTGCATCAAATACTGGGTAAATTCTAAGATGCCATTATAACATGCTGCCTACTACATGGTTTCAATCCATGTGGAGATCAATGTAGACGTATACTAATTTAGAATTTTTATATATTATGTAGTGCTTGTTAGGAGAAAAAAAGACTGTGTAAGTATAAATTTAAATTGTTATTCTCCTCTGAGCAGTGACTATTGAAATTTTTATTTTCACAGAACTGTGATTGTTTGCATCCTGCTTATTCTGAATATTTTGGTAAACTAATTTGATGGTAAAATGTAGGAGGGTTTGAGGGAAGACCAAAATCCCAGAGAAGAAGGCAGTGTCAAGTTGGAAGTTCAGAAACAGTTGTTTAGTGTTTTAGAGATGGCATTTTCTCTAGCTTTCTAGATTTTCAGTATAATAAATAAGAACTAGAAAAATTAAGTTTTCATTTAGGGTTTGTTTTGTTTTTTGTTAAACTGAAAATGAAAAAAGAAGTATCGTTAAATCAAATATTGTGGAAATATGTTCTTGATCAGTCTGAAACAGGTTTTAGTTCTGTAAGAACAAAAATATGACTCTATGCTTAACTGGGGAAAGAAACAGTATAGGTAATAACTAGTTATGGATACGTCTTGTAGGAAAAGATCTGGGAGTAATGATCAAAAGCTAACAGCAGTCAGCAGCGTCACGTTGTTGTGAGAAAGGCAACAATCATCTTAGGATCCTAGGAAAGATAGCAGACAAGATTGGTGAACTAAACCTTCTGTGTTTAGTACTGATAATATTTCAGATGGAGTATTGGGTTCATTTTTGGGTAATTTAAGAAAAAGGGAACAGATGGGAAAAAAGAGAGAAAAAATATATTTTAAAATCTAAAAATATAACCTACAAGATAGACAACTGTAAATTCTCTAAAATGAAAAACCTGGGGAAGAATTATGTTAAACTTCAAAAAATGCAGGTTATAAGTACACAGAAGAAAGGAATTATTTGTACTCTGTCAAGTAATAGATAACAAGCAATGTTAGCATATTGTAGCAAAGGAAGTCTAGGTTTATTATGACATTGACAACAATATATATATATATTTTGATTAAATTGTTTGGAAGGGCTTCATGTTTGAAGGTCTTTGAAACAAGCTGGAGAAGATAACGTCTGTCAAGAATTAGGCTGTAGATATGAGTGATCCAGATTTGGGGCAGGAGAATGATCTTGACTGTTTGATATCTCAGCCTTTCAGTAGATGTGAAAATATGATTTACAAAGAAAGGTGAAAAGAACTGAATGCTTTAACTAGCTTTAAGTTTAGTTAATGGTGCTACGACCTGACAAAAAAACGTGTTCATTAGTTTCTCCCCAAGATGGTAACACTGGTCTCTACCATGACAAGTTACATTTCAGAAAACCTGGTTTACTGCTTAGAACAAGTGGAATCATGTATTACATTCTCCAAAGTTTTGTGAGAGTTGAAAGCAGTTCTTTTTCTCAGGGAAAGTAAACTAGAATTAGCTGGTTTTGTTGAAATTTTTAGTAAAAAATAATTTTACATTTAAGTAGATAAATTTAATGATCTTTCAAGTGAAATCACTATTTAGAAAGCTGTTTTGTCAAAACAGAAGAAAAGAAAAATGCGGGAGTAAAGAGCTGCATCAAATCGGAATTCATCAAATAAACATTAAAATACATTATTACAAAATTTACAAGTAATTATTGACTTTATCCTGTAGCTAATTGCATTTAAACTTTTAAAATTTGTTCACGAGCACTACAGAATTCAGTGCTTTTTTCAGATTTTCAAGTCGATCAGCAAATATAAATCTTAGCAGATATTTTTACTGCTGTGAAAAAAGAAATTGGATCAAAAGAAATATATATATATATATCAGAGTTTCTGCTAGATGCCGTGGGACATTCAGATGGCACTGGACACCTATGGCTAGTTAACTGAACTTGACCTTGTGTTCTCCTGGACTGTAATGCAAACTCAGAGATTTAGTTACATATTTAGATATTTAGATAAATATACTGAGATGTTTGGAGTGGCATGTAAGTATTTTTATTCCTTTATTTCAAGATAAAAGTCCTTAGAACTTACCCACTTTTTGAGTATGGACACTCTGTTGTATCTCAAGGTCATGACTGGGAGTCTGAGAACACAAGCAGGTTACTGAGGATTAAGTTAATATTTAATTTTGTAGCCTATCAACTACTTTGCAGTGGTTATTTTAGTCCTGAAGTAAATGAAAGTTGGCTTACTGCTCATAGGGTGAACTCTGTCTCTTCTGCTGGAGAGGTAAAAATGTGCACCAAGACTGTATACATGTTCTGTTTTTCACCACTTTGCTTATCATGTGGTAATTTACTTATATGTACAATAGAAAATGATTATCTATGTTTATTTCTGTCATTTTCCTGAACTGAAGCAGAAAGGCATGTCCATCCCATGTAATGAAGGAGGTGGCATGGAAATTTTAATAGTGGTATGGAAGCAAGTCTTCCTGCCTGCCTGCCTGCCTGCCTTCCTGCCTTCTTGTCTAGATAGTGTAACTTGAAGTCTTAAGGGATCTGTTGATATAAGAAGCATCAATTTTTCACAAATCTAGAACAGATCACTTGGATTAAAGATTTCAACTCATTTTGACTGACTAACAGGGTACTCTACTGTAGCTTCATTTGAAAGTCCTGAAGAGGACATTGTATATTCACTCTATAAATGCATTTATTTTACACTTGCATACCAGGGTATGGTATGCATTGGTGCATGTTCTGGTGCATGATTTAGTGTACATGACCTGCATAGCTGTTCACACAGTAGCCACTTTGTGTGTTGTTTTGCTTTTGTGGGGATGAGGGGAGGAAGGGAATGTCATAAAATGCAACAGATTACTGAGGAGAGCAAGCTATTTTCTAGGTTTTGATTATGCAGAGCAGAACAGTTGCAACAGAAAAGTTTAATAGTTATCCACCACAGAAATTTTATTCTGTGGTGAATGACTCTTGCACTTGCCTATTGCTGCTGTTCTTTTCTGTATAACTGGTTAATTCATTGGGACAAAAGCAAAAGGAAAAAATAAATCTATAGTTAATAGTGGTTCAGTGGTTATGGTACTCAGCTGCAATATAGGAGGGTTGCATGTCCCTGCTCCAGTGAATATTTTTTATTATTTATACAATATATGAATGTAGCTGGCATGGTTTCGTCTGCCAGACCTGGACGACCTTAGGAAAATAGTTCTTCAGGCATATTTGAGTTTTGGGCTGAGTATATTTCTGATTGTCCAGATCGCATAAATTTTGTTGTTGAGCTTTTCAATTGATTCTGCACCATCACCAGGACTTTGGAAAGAAGGAATTATGCTACAAGTAGGAGCTGATTAACTAACTTCTCTTCAGGAATGGAGAGAGACACACTTAAATTCTATATGGTCATTCTATGATGATTGTGCCTGGCTGCTTCATTTGCATGAAATAAAAATATGCCAAGTGTAACACAGATGTGCTGCAAGATTATCTTTGTTAGTGATATCTAAAAATTCAATATTGCAATTATTCCATGTTCTTTATGTTGCACTTAAAGGTGCACAATCTCTGTGATTGTGAAAATAGTAAAATATCTTCTTATGGTTTCCAAAGTTTGTATATATACAGAGAGAAACTGGAAATTTTAAGTTATAATATGTCTTTGTGTCGTGCTCCCATTACATTGGGGTAATTTTAAGCTTACTTAGTTTTTTTGCTTTTGCCTTCCTCACATTATTTTAAACAAAGTGCTCGCATATGTAAAATATCTGTTTAACACCAATGAGTATTTAGTTTTGTCACTCCTGATAGATTCTGATATATCGTTTAAAAGCAGTAAGCAAGAATTCGATAAGTAAGGTAAGGCCTAGAATATTAAAAATATATTTACATTTTAATTTACTTTCTGCTGTGTGACTGTATTAGACCACAGCTATTACCTGGCTCAATGGTCCCCGCAGACAATTTCCCTTTCTCATTCTGATTTTATTGTAAAAGGTGGTGAACATAGTAGAGAAGACTGCAAATGCAATTTTGATCGGTCCCATGAGGGATTTGATCCTCCATGACTTATTCTTGTTGTTCTAAAAATAAACTGAAGCAGCAGTCTAATTTAAGTGTTTCCTTTAGAGTAAAGGATTAAGATCTGTAATTTCTTTCATTTAAGAGCTTTTCCTTTACTATGCTATTATAAAGAGATGAATATGGAAGGAAATTTCCCAGTGACTACCCCTTTGGGAAAGATTTAGTTCTTTGTTTAATATTTCCATTTTATATTTTACAGTGCACTAAGCTGGCTTTTTTCCTTCTTTTACATTTAGTGATCATGAGCCTGCTGTTTTCTTTTAAAGATAATATTTTCTTGAGTACTTTTTGTAACTTAAGTTTAAGATTTAAATATAGGCCTTCCTTCACTCACTGCACTTAGTAGTTACTGTGAAATAGATTAATGACCCGTTTGGTTTAAAGAGCTTTAATTTTCTTTCCTTTAATTTGTTTTCTTTACTTTGTCACAGAAACTTTCAATGTTTTTTGAAAGGCAGTTCAAAAATTTAAAGGCAAACTTGCAGTGGATGGTACTCCAGCTATCCAGGCTTGCTGTTTGGATTCTCTTCCCGAGTTGCCAAACATGTGAACAAATAAAATATACATCAATTTCCTCTCCTCTATAGAGCAAGCTCTATGTTATAATCCCAGGCCTCTTTATCCTATACTACTGTGAGAGGAAATGGCAAATATGTGCAAGAAGAAATAAAGTTAGAAGAGGAGTATGAAGAGGAGAGGAAGTGACTGCATAAGCACAAAAAAAAAATGTTAGTCATATCACACAAGCCTATCAGAGACAAAGGTATCAGTAATGATTCTTTGGGATGACAGACCTCGATTCAATTGCATTAGCAGGTATCTAGTATTATCTTAGACATTCTAGGGCTTCCTTTTTGTCCTCCCAGCCTACCTCTCCAGACCTTCTGTTTCTCCTCTCTTGTATCTGCTGATTCTATGGAGGACATCTTACATAACCTTGGGAGAGCAAATGGCACCTGTTCTGGATGATACATTCAAGCCCTGTCTATCAGATGTCTACATGTGAGTTCCCATAACAGTCAAAAGAAGTAAGATCAAATATTGTTTTAAAGGGAGTTAAATAGCGCTGTAGACTTCCCTGACTGCAACTGTATTAGTACGTGGTATAGCTGTCTGAATGTTGGTGTCTTAGTCTCAGGCTGAAGTTCTCCATTTTGTAGGACTGTATTTGGATTTTATTTTATTTTATTTATTATTTTATTTTATTTTATTTTATTTTATTTTATTTTATTTTATTTTATTTTATTTTATTTTATTTTATTTTATTTTATTTTATTGTAAATGCTGGGAAACCATCTCCATTAGAAAGTTTTTAAATATCGTTAGCATCTTATGTTTTCTCAGTAAACAAGATCAGGGAAGGCCAGTGTATATTTATATTTTTACAAGGGATTCAGTTATACTAATGACTTAGGCAATATCAGTCATACAGAAAAATCATCGGAGCCTGAGAGGTAAAATGAATGAGCATCATTCAAATTGATGCTCATCAGGAGCATAACGATTTTTCAATTAGATCCAGAATAGAACAGAGAGTGTATGTGTGTGTGGGGAGGGTTAATTTTGTTCTTGCTTCTAACTACAGATGTGCTTCCTGAGCTGAAATAGTTCTCTGAAGCTCAACTTCCTGCCCTGCAGTTGCTGTGGTATCTAATGTGACTGAACAGGACCATAGTATGATATGAGTTTGGGAAGATGCACCCTGGCTGAAGCTTTCTGTTTCTGTTCTCAAAACTCAGCCCATCACATACTAGTAGCTAGCACATATGCTAGTAACGTAAATAATTAAAAATATCCATGTCAATTAAAGGTCATTAAAAGTACTCAGTCATGAGTCTATGTCAGTGCACTGATCAAGGCAATCAACCAGGGAACAGATAGATTAAGAAAAAAAAAAAGAAAGAAAACAGAAATTAAGAATTCAGTGGGCTGATTTAATAAGTGACTTGTCATAGAGAAAGTCATAGAGAATTCAGAAAGTTTCCCTTCCACCTTTCACATGGTGACACTACTACTTAGATAACTAAAAGAAAAGAAAATCTGATTGTATTTTAGAGACTATGAATTCTTCCTTCTCTGAGTCATCTAGCTGAAACACATCAAAACTGAAAACAGCAAGAAACAGTTCCCTGACTTTGGCCATTTATATGCAAACATATTCTATAACAGACAAAAAAAAAGTACAGCTATGGTATCTTCTTCCCACTGTTGGTGTTGAGGCTGCAGAATAACTAATAGCTTTTGACCATGTTTCATGCAGTGTGAGAATTAAATTACAAAAAAAAAATCCTGAGAAATTGAAATCAAAATTCATAAGACCAAGAAAATTTAATCTACTATTTTAACAAAATGGCATAGAATAGACCATGCCAAACCTAATTCAAGATAAAAAAAAAATTCTCCAAAATGCTGCAGATCTCCTTATCTTCCTATAAAGGCGAAAGAATTTACCCAGTGAGAAGGAAAAGAAGTTAATTTGGTTCAAATCTTTACAAAACTCTATGAATTCTGGGAAAATATTCTGTTTTGTTGTATAGCACTATAAGTAGATTTTTCATTACCTTAAGTGTTTGAAGTCCTTTTGCTCTCACTGTATATCTACTTTTCACAGAGTAAATACTCTGTTATGTAAGTGACTCAATTAGCATATGAATCTTGTTGACATGTGCTATTAAGTAGATCCACATCCTTAAATGCATCTTCTCAGTGGGATAATCCCTGGCCTTGAGGAGGCAAACAGATAGGTGACTTGCCTATGTGATATCCAGGCTTGTCCTCCTAGATTAGCCTTATCCATATACACAACAATGAGCCCTGGATCTCTTCTGGACCATGTGTTGCCCTTTTGTTCTGTGACATAATTGCTATTTTTGCAGGTTTTCTATTTTGCTTGAGACTACCTGAAATAGTAATGCTAGCTTACCAGAGTAGAGGTTTATGTGGCATGATGTGCAACATGTGTGTGGATGAAATCCACTGTAGTTCCATATATCAAGTTATATACATATGAAGAAAATAAATACTCACTTCACAGATAAAATGTTGGTCCTAGAACTGACCGGTAAGAAAATCTTGTGGTCGTGATAGATAGTTCTATAAAAAATACAACCTGATACTCAATAGATATTAAAACGAGTTAATAGCATGTTAGGAATTATTTGAAAAGGAACAGATAGCAAAGCGGCAACCATTATATATGTCACTATGTAAATCAATTTTCTACATTTTGAACAGTGTGTGCAATAGATTGCTGACAGATTTTGGAATCTCTGTCATTGCCATTGTCTAATTTCTAAGCAAATCAACCCTTAACACGATCCACCAGGAAAGTTATGGTGGCGGTTTATCTTCTTTTGGGGAAGGATGGGAGATCTGATGATTTCTCACAGTTGCTTCAATCTATATTTTATTCTAGAATTTTGTTTTTAAAGCTTAGTAGTAGCTTTCTGAATACTACATAGCTCTTCAATAATTGAAGCCATAACAATAGATAGTGTCTGGGACCTTATCCAGATGAACTCAGATTGGAATAAAAGCCATAAAGTTTATCATTCAAGGTAATTAACCTCTGGAACAGACTGTCTGTGAGGGTGACAGAGTGTCATCCCCATCTCAAGTTCTTCAGATTTAGATAAATCTTTTGAAGATGTATCGTTATCAACTGTCAGCCTCATTTTGTAAAGAAATATCTTGTAGGCCCAAGGTGTGATACGGCAGTCGGATTCTGTGATGCTACTCTACCCTTAAAGTAGTGAAGGTGATCAGATGAAGGTGCTCACAGCAGTATGATCTGGCACTAAAATATTTTCCTGAAACATCAGTAGATATCAGCTTAGTCAAGAAAACTAAATGCAGTCTCCCTCCCTGCAGGATTCTTCCTCATGCAAAGAATTAGTGGAAAATTAGGGAATTATTAGATTCTCCAAGAAGTTTTACAGCTAAGTGGGGTTCAGTGTGGTGTATATATGTCATGAATACCTTCTTTTCGAGTATAAATGTTATTTAGGGTATTTATGGTTGCTTTGGATTTTCTTGGTGTGCACTCTCTTTTATAATCTTTATACATTTTATACAATTCTTTAAGCTTTTAGGATCCATACATTGTGTCCTTAGTGGACAATTCTCTCTCTGGATTGGTAGTCTTAGAGGTGTCAAGCTGTGTTAAACATTTTACTCCTGAAGCTTCCTCACTTCTTTCAGCATCAGAAGACCTGCATACCACCACTGTGTTGTCAGTTTTTCTATAATTATTCAATAAGACTTAAAAAAAACCCAAAACAACAACAGTAAAAAAACAGATAATGACCCTGCATACACCCAAAGTCCTATATTTCTCTTTCCATGGTTCCACCATAGTTCATATTTCCTAATTGAATTTGGCTCTGGTTTTGGAGAAAATAGTATTTAGAGCTTGAATCCATCAATGGAACTTCAAACCAGAAAGTTTTATAATAAAACTGAAGTTAAAAGTTTTTGAACAAAATTCTATTTATTGACCTGAAATGCAGGAAGGTTGGGGTACTTTCAACAACTTGAAATCTTGCAACATTGTTATTTTGCCATAAAGAGGGTTTTTTTCTTTGTTTCTTTTTTTTCTCTCCTGAGTACTCTTCAGATTATCAGCTGAAATCCGTAGCATAATACAGGAAAAGAAAGAATTTGGAAGCAAGTTGTTATGATTTATTATTGCTTGTTAAATGCTTTTTTTACTCTGCATGAAATACTTTCCTTCCTTTCTAGCAAAATGCTAGTAGTATGCTTTTAGTATGCTTTTGAGCATACTAAAATTTAACAGGTGTTTTAAGTTGCCCATATATTAAGGAAAACCTGTTTATTTTGCACATGATTCTCTAGTGAACATAATTTTGAGCAGTTGATCTTTCTTGCTTTCCACTTTATCTTTTGTGATTCATGACTCAGTGTTAAGTTAATAGGACTGAGAAAATGCCTAACTGAAGGAGGTAAACAAATGCTCGAATGAGAAAGTATAACTTTTATATCATATTAAACTTCATTAAAATTCTAATTTCTGCAGAAATCTATTATAAAAAAATGATAAGCAAAGATTCATAGACAGAGCTATTATCTCCTATGATATGCTCAGGGTGTATAAGCTTACCACTGTATTGTTTAAGTTTGTAAAAAGATTCTACTTTTATCTACAAATTCTTGCCTTGTTGATGTTGTTAGGTCAGAGGGTTACAAGCACAGTACCACATCAGACAGAGTACTTTGTATATGTGAAAATTAACATGAAAACAAAGTCCTAGTATTCAACACTGTCTCAATTTTACAGAAACTCCTACTAGAAGTAGGAGAAGAAACTAGAACTAGAACTAGAAGTTTCTTCAAAGTGTTTTTCTTTGTCCATCCCATAATATATTTCAATACTGGTGTTTAGAGGCCCAGTCAAAATCAAGACCAGTAAAATTATATCTCTGAGGACCTTTGAGATATAAATTAAAAGACTAGCATTTTTATTTGCTATTTACTTTTTTTCTTGTTGTTTTGAGATATATATGTATATATTTGTGTATGTATATGTATGTGTCTATAAGTAATTAGATGTAGCAGCTGCTTCTGATTATTTACCTGATGAGAGCAAGATGCAAAAAATATATTAATTAGACTTGGAACATGACATGATAGGGTGTTTGGTGATGCTTTGTTTAATTTTGCTACCCCTGCGCAAACACACTTCATCATAAATTGAGTGCCTTAGAGTTACCCTGGGGAAATGCAGTCTATTTAAGGTCTACCTACATATTACATTATGCAACCAAAAGTGTAGCTGAATTCCAGGCAGTGATATAGATGATCTGCTTTTCAGCACTTCTTTAGTGTATGGGAGCCTAGGTTGATTAAGTATGTTAATTCTTGGTATGTGTTTCTGCTTAAAGAGAATGAAAGAACGTAAAGCTGACTTGACAGAGTAGAGGACAGGAGAAATCAGAAAGTACGCTCTGTAGTCATCTATGGTACCAGAGAGACATGGACATACTGAAGCAAATCCAGTGAAGGGCCACGAAAGTGATTGAAGGACAGGAGCATCTGTCACAGGAAGGGATGTTATAGTGACATCTGCAGCTATTTAGCCTGGAGAAGAAAAAGGTCAGGGAGATCTTATCAGTTTGCATACATTTCTGAAGATGTGACTACACTCTTTCTCAGTCATACCCAGTGACAGGACAAGAGACAATGGGCATGATACGCTGAAACATAGGATCTTCTGTCTGAATCTAAGGCAAATATTCTTTTTTACTATGTAGATGACAGTGCACTGGAGCAGGCTGCCCAGAGAGCCGTCTCCATCCTTGGAGATCTTAAAATGTCATCTGCCCAGGGTCCTGGATGGACTGCTATAGGTTGACCTGCTTATTCAGATGTCTGTACCAGATGATCTCCATTGGTCCCTTCCAACATGAGCTATTCTATTAGTCTGTGAGCTTTCTTTTAAGTTATTTTCCTCATTTTTTTTTTAAATGTTAGAGAATTTCATAGCATTTATTGTATTCTATTTGTTATTTTTAAAGTATTCAAGTCTTTATTATTATTATTGTTTGTAGGCATCTGCAAAAGCTTAATGGGCAAGCAACCAAGCATTTCTTCTAACAGTGTAAAGGAACATTTTAGCAAGTTTTCTGCATATTCTTGTTCTCCCACCCTAATATCTTTGCTGAATTCTACCTGAATTATGGTCTTATAATCCTATTTTTATGCAAAAATGAACTGACTAATTATGGAGGTTCTGTTTTAGTGGAGAATAGACCAGTTGGTGGGAAACATATTGCCTAGGGAGTGTGGGCTTTCATATAAATGGACCACATATATTGCAACCTCAGTAATTTTCTTACAAAGCTAATACTGCTGTGGTATTATGTTCTTTTAACGGTTGAGGACTGGGGGAGGTGTATGCTTCCCATAAAATCTTCACTGATGGTAAAAATCTGAGTATGCTAGCATACCTAAGCAGAAGGGTGGAATCCAGCTGTCTGCATATAGGTCCCTTGTGTCACGCTCTGTAACCCCCATGATAACCCTCTCCACTGCCCACTGGTTCAGCAGGCTGCACTCTGGGGATCGTCTGCTACAGCACAGCAATGCACAGCCTTGTCTCTGACCCTTGAGGAAATTCCCGCTGTTGGCAACCACATCCTCGCATGCATGGTAGAGAAAAAAAAAAACATATATATAGATTTTTTTTTTAAAAAATAGAGAGATGGACTCATGCTGATTTTGTCAGACATTCTTAGGAAATTCAATTCTCCTTTTCTGTTTCCAGATACTGTTTCTCATTAAAATACATATGGAACCCAATTCAAATCCTGCTCAGGATCAATGCTTTGATATGGATCGGGACTTAAAACATTAATTCTATTTTACATGCCCTATGTAGTCATAGAATCAGATGATTAATGTTAAGATGTTTAATGTTAAAGTATCAGGAACACAAGACAGCAAGAGAGGTGTGCAGTCATTGTTTTAATCTACTTTATTTAACTTGACGCTGTTTTGTTTCATCGTTTAGGCTGATATAATAGGCATACTTATGGTTGCCTTGTTCCTGCAACCTCTTCCCAAAAGTTTGTTTGTTTGGGTTTTTTTGGGGGAGGGGTGTCTCCCAAAATCTTTAAAGAAAATAAACAGATCTCTTTCTAGGCAGAGATGACATTTCAGTCAAAACTAACTTGATCAAACGTAATGGATGGCTGAGGTTTTAACTGAGCTTTCAAACGGCAGCTTTGTAGATAAAGTGAAAGGTAAGCATTAGTTTGCTTTCCAAACTTTTCAGCAGTTATTCACAAGGAAAGGATTGTGAGAAACTCTACCCTTGCCTTTGACCCTTTACTTCACACTTAAAAATACATGAAAATGAAGACTGGTGTTCTCTGATGTGTATTAATTATTCACTTAAAGCTCACTTAAAAATATCCATGAAAGATTGTGTATAATGGTTTATTAATATAGTTTCTCTAATACTTCTCTTTTGAGAAGAATAAATGAGCACTATGGTTACATTTTGCTTCAAAAGGTAAAAATGTTTACATTGAATGCTATAATAGAAGTCTGAAGGAAAAGTACTATCAGGAATTTGTTGCTTAGCACTTCTTCCTGCTGTAGCTCTGGAACCTACAAGAGCAGTTACCCAGTATGTTCTGATTTATTTCATCTTCTCCTGTACAGAAAAAAAACAGGAATTTTTACAGCATGCATGCTGTAAAAAGTATTTAGTTTATATATGCAGATATGCGTATGTTTATATATGCAGAAATGCATATATATATTTATTAAAAATATTCAAAGAAAGGATAGATATTTGTCTATATTACATTTATTAAAAATATTCAAAGAAAGGATAGATATTTGTCTCATTTCCATGTTTGTACTGTGAATGTGTAAAAGCTTTGAAGTTCAGAATTTATGTTGTTTCAGCTAAAAGGTAGAAAGTGAAGGGTACGACTCATGTTAGCTTGATAGCATGATGATAGGAAATTGAGTCCCTCAAGGCAGCTCAGTGGTGGCACCTCTGACATATGCTTAAATGCTTTTCTGACACAAATCATTTAGTGTTGATCTTTGAAGGTACCTGCTTCTTACTGTTCTCTGTGAGGTAGCTTCCTTGACTTAATGATTTAATTTTTAGAAAGCTAATTAAAAGTAATTCTGCCCTAGATTAGCTGCATAAGCTCCCTACATTGTCTGCAGAGAGAAAGAATAATGCAATGCACCAAAATCAGACTCCTACCTGTATCAGTATTGCAGATACCTTTTTCCATTAACCACAGGAGCCTAGGACTACAAGGCTGCTTAAATATCCATGGTTAAGCAGAGTTCATTTGAGCTACAAACCTAAATTCCACACAGGGTTCAAAATCCAGTCTTGCCACTTATCTGAAACACCTAAATTCATAGGTTTTTTTTTTTTTTTTAACAGTGAAGGGAATCTGTGAAAAAGATGGTCTAGCTTGTTTATCTTTTTACATAGACTACATACTTGGATACCTCAGTTGTTACCTGAAGTTAGACAAGGCAAATTGCCACAATAGGCATCAAGTCCCATTGATTCCAATGTGAGTTGGTTGCCATTGTGAATGCAGGTCCTAAGAAGGTATATGTACTCTCTTTAAATTTTTTGGTTTCTAACATCAGTGTTTGGACTCCCTGTGTAAACAGAGGTTCAAATACCTCACTTAAGAATCTGCTTCTCTTCCTTCAGTATGTGGGGCACCCTATATTCCCAATTTACTCATTTAACAAAGCTTCCTACTGTTAATCAGTGTGAGTATCATCCTTTTGTGAGATTGCCTTTAAAATATTTCCAGGGCCTAAACTTCTCTGTAGGACTTCCTTGCCTCATGAGTACCTGTAGGACTAGAAAGATAGAATATTTTCAAAGGCTTGTGAGGCACTGGAGTAGTGGAAGTGCTCTTAAGAAAAGTAGATAGATTTGTCTGCTTTGACTTACATCAAGTCGATTTTTTTATTTCTGTGATTCCTATCAGAAATGTTTATATTGAGCAATAGTATTCCATAAAAGGCAAGATGAGATAGGTCTGACAGACAGTCTGTTTTTGAGTACCATGTTTGTTGCAAAAGTTCTCTTTATAAAGCTCTTAATTAACTGATTATTTAATATCAGTGTGAGCTTTAAGGTATTTCTGTTCCTTGCTTCTCTGTCCTGTCTCTCTGGCATCCTGTGTTGTCTCCTCCAACTGTGATGGTCCAACTCTTTTTCTGATTGCTTTACAAGCTACAGTGAGAAACTGATGCTGGGTAGACTTTTTTTTTTTTCTAGATTATTTTTAAATTGGACACTTTCCCTGATCTGTTTGATGGAGCAGCTGCACAAACAGTTGTGTGTCTGGGACTTCAGTCAAATATTTGTGAAACCATAGCCTAAGACACAGTGCTCTGAAGCTGCTTTCACTGTTTATAATTAAAAGGCAGATATGATTACATTTTTCATAATTTCTGTTGTCACAATCTCTCTTAGTATATAATATCAGAAGAATAGATATTTATGTTTACCCAAGATCTAATTATGATGTAAATTAGATGGGTTGTATTAAGTTCAGGGAAGGGAAGCAGCAGGTAGTCTTGACATATTTCATGTGCTTTGTATAACTATCTCTAAAATGTATTTAATTGAACAATTTTAATAATTTATCCATAATACAGTTTAATTCCTATTATATATTTATAATAATATAAAGAAGTTAATAAATAATGAGTTAATAAAACACTAGAGAATGTTAATGAGAAATGCAAACTCAAGACACAGCAGCAACTGAAAATATGGTTTGTTTGACTAGAGATTTCTAGAATAAATTCCAAGTGATCCAAAATTAGATGATTAAGAAGCAATATATAGACAAAATCTAGCCAAGTGCATGAAAGTGGTAAAGTAGGTCACAATTTATATCCTGACTTGCAGTCATTATGCAGCACAGGTTTCTCAGAACATTAATCTGGCATGTCCTCCAAGTACTGTGCCTGAAAAATGTTGTAACCTAATAACAGAAGCTACAATTGTAATGTACTGCAGAAAGAAAGAAAGAGAGATCAAGAGTTGCTGGTGTATTTGGTTTCTTGCAGCTGTTTGGTAAAAATGAAAGTGAATTGCTATCACCATCACAGACAGCAGGGGAAAAAGATACCCAGAAGAAGGTGGCAGAATAGTTTAAGTGTGAAGTACTCTCCTGACCCTAAATGTAGCGATTAGTCTAACAAACATGAGCATTCATTAAAAAACTACCAGCCAAGGACTGGCAATAATTTAACATGCTTAGCCTTCAAACTCTACATCTTCTTTTCTGTGCTTTAGAAACTAAAGATGAGGGTGATGAACAATAAATAATGATCTAAATGAAAGCTACTTTGTTTTAACTTTTATTTCATTTTTATTTACTTATTTATTTTCCATCCTATTCTTGGTTCACACATACCCCATACTTCATATGCTGAACTAGATATAGAAGCATTCTTGTATTCTCTTTTTTTATTTGTAAATAAACACATATATGTGTTGTGCTTAATCACAATGTGCAATCAATATTGCGTAACATGACTATCTCTTGGCAGATTTTTAATACTTTTAATAGTACTATCCATTTTATTCTCTTTAGTCTCTGCCTGGAAGCTCCTTGGTACTGTCCTATCATAAGGCTGCTAGTCTTTAAATACCCCTCTTTTTCATAAGGTTGTAAATAAATAGTAAGTATGAAAGAAGCCTTTATTTTTGGCAAATGAGCATGTCTTCCAATAAAATGTGAGGTAGGAAAGCTCTTTTCCCAGATGTGGCACGTTCTTCCAGACATCTTTTGTCCCAAATACCAAAAGTCCCTGTTGCTTATAAATAAAACATTTCTCATTACCAAGAATATAGTAAACTGAGTTAAGATTGGAAATCTGCAAGTTCTGTCTTTCCCTCACAAAAAAGCATAATTCCTCTAGAGAGGACGAGGATAGACTTACATTATACTTATTAATATGAGAGTGATGTGACTTTAACATGTAGTCACAGAGCTGTGACTCCATTGCCATGGCCATAACTTCAGCGTCTGGGTACCCTCCCCCCAGGGTGAAGCTATAATTATTAGGCTCATATTCTTTCTCCTTAACTTTAGGCAACTTTGAAACTATCTGTACTGACAAATAACTCACAAACTGGAGGAGAGATTCTAATTATTATTCACTTGTATTACGTAAGTGTTAGTATGTTTCCTAGCAAGGTTTTAGCTTCTGTCAGCTTGTGCTCTCTGAAACAACTCATGTCATGGACTAATCTCTACAAGCAGTTTGGATGAGACTGCAGTAGGTTTTGCTATCTTCACTCTGCAAAGTCCTCAGGCTTTGTTGTCACAAGAGACACCCTCAGTTTTATGACAGGGAAAGCCACTGCAATTAGCTGTAACAGACCTTCTGATGCTTTGAGCAGGAAAAAAAAAAAAGAAAATGAGATGTTAATGCTATGGTATTTCACAGTTAGTTGGTGAGCAGAGCCTGCCGTTCGGACACTGGTGCAGGACACCATGGTGCCTCCTTCGCTTCATTGATGGTAGGGGCAGCCATGTGCATGAGATGACAGCAACTGGAACTTGTCCAAGACATTAGTTCGACTTCAAGGGCAATTATTTACATTTCGAGGTGCACGCTTATTTCTCTCCACTGTTTCTAAAGGAAGTCTAAAATTACTAGATCGGATAAAGTTGTCTTCATTCAAGGCATCTGTAATCAAGTGAGGGGGATCTCAGGTGATATGTCTTGACACAAGTTCTTGAAATGTCACTGGACATATTGCTGCCACTATGAGAGAAAAATATTGCATTGTGGATAGCAGCACTTTAGTGATTGTGATTATTATGATGTTAAATAACTTAGCAATACAGTTGGGAATAGTTACATGTTATTGTCTTTAATTTTGCAAATCAAATCTCCTCAAGAGACTCTACACTGCAGTAATGATACGTGGAGTCTCATAAATTAATAAATAAATAAACAATTCATGGTTGCTCTGGGCTCTTAAAAATATAAACACATTGCAAAGTATTGGTAAACTCAGAGGAGTAATACTAGTGAGAATAATAAAAAAAGTGATAAATATCAGAAACTATGAGGACCTAGGAATTGCTTGTACATGATACTGGTAAGTATGAATCAATAGAGAACCTTGTTTTTTATGCTTACTGCATTTTGTGGCTGGTGTGTTTTGATGTATTCTCTTAAATAGTTTTTTTTTTTTTTTAAATCAGGATGTATCTTTTCCCCTTATATGCAGCTGTACCAAATAGCATGTATTTTACTTTTGTTTCTGTTAAAGTTTTTTTTTTCCACTATTCAGCTAGGTATATTCCTATTATTATTAGCAGGAATATTCACACACGCAGAAATTGTTTTAAAACCTGTCCTTTAAATCACAGATTATTCTGAAAATTGTTAAAAATAAAACAAAACAAAACTAATTGTTTTTCTTGTCTTAAAATGCTTTAGAATAAAATAAATGAACCAGTGTTCCAGGGAATTAAATATCAATATATGAGAAAATTAACTTAAAAAAATTATGAGATGGATTAAATGTAATAAGAAGGAGGAAACAGATTTCCATTTTCTTTTGTGCTAACTGCAGGTGTTCACTCACAGCCACAGTGTTAATATACAACTTCTGGACTGTGAATTTGAAAGGTCATGCATGATAAATGAGGTCAAGCCTGCAAGGCTGAAGTTGCTCATTTAATGCCCATTACTATTTTTATAGAGATCCAGATGTTTTCAGATGCATGCTAAGGCTGCTTTTTATAAGTCTGTTTTGTTGTATTGCTCCACTACCCTGCCCTGTAAGTCTGTCATGTGTATCCTTTTTGATGACCACATTTAGGTTTTGGACAACCACCATCACTTTCACCAGCTGCATATGAGGGAAAAAAAAAAACAGTATTCTTTCACTGAACCTATTTGTATGTATTCCATACTTGTAGTTGTCATCTCTGGTTGGTTGAGGGGTATGCGTAGATCATCTAATTGAACAGTGTGTATTTACTTCTATATTTAGCATAATTAAAATTTATCTAAAACCATATTATTATTAATATCTTTTCCATAGCAGTATCCTGGATTGCCTTTTGGAGGTGTGCTCATACATCTCAATAGGAAGCCTAAAATCTCACATCTGTCTCTGGATCCTAATTTACAGACTATGTATCCAGATTATAAATGTCACTTTATAAGTTGTAAATTGTAGATATTTACATCTGTTTTTAGATCTGACCTAATGTTTCACAGATCAATCAGATCAATGAATGGTTACTGGCTGCTTATACTTTTTTTTTTAATAAAGAATTCTACTCAAATACATCTGTATGTAGGAAGGGAATTGAGTGGGTGCTTAGTGATAGTTACAGGGAAGCTTGTAGTCTGCACCTAGTGTATGCATAATAAGGCATATATTAATATTTTTAGAAGGTCAATGGAGGAAAAAAAGGAAGTATTTAGTCCTGAAAAAAAACATTACATAAGAGTTTGCTTGAAAATACATGATACTATTTTTACTGATCAGTTGATCTTTGTTATGCACTGGTGTAGTTTGTCATGAGTGACAACATGAACGTATTCCTTGGGGAAGGGCTCATAGGTGCTGTGAGTGCATCCGAGTGCACCATGGAATCACTGCAGCTGATTTCACGCAAGCCAGCTCTGCTTTGCCAGGGTAAAGTGATGAACTATACTGCTCCTGGAAACAGCCTGGCCTTGTGCGTTCATGCCACACTGCTGTAGGGAGCGGAAAGGTCTTTTGAAGCTGGTCACATCAAATACCATGGTGTAGAGGCACCCGACATAGCTCTCTCTGTATTTATTTGGCTTCAGAAGCAGGAGACCGGTGCTTTTCCTCTCCGTGGACCATTCCGCACGCAGCGGTGTTATTTGGCTTCCTCCTCCGATTAGTGACCATGAAGGTTTTTATTTGCTCAAGGGACACAATGAGAAGCACCTTAGGTAATCAGTAGAATTCTGATCTTATATTATACTTCAAATGTGTTATTCCAGGCTTACAGGAACATAATAAACAGCAGAATTAAGAGCTCTAGTTCCTGGATGAATTTCTATGCCATTTTTAGAATGCTGAGTTATGTTAAGAAAAGTTGCTCATTTTTATGTGACAACAGTATAACTATTAACTATTTTTTACAGATGTGCATTTTAACACCACTGATTTTTATTATTATTATTTATTTCAAGAAATTTCATTTTAAGTCAAATCCAATTATATTCCTTTCCTGTATGCTTTTGCTTTATAGTTGCCCTTTGATTCCATTGTGCGACAATCAATGCAACCCTTGTCAAGCTTTCCAGACCACTGACTAGGATTTATAACAGTATTTTTGACTTGTAATGGGTGGAATATGTTATAAAATATCAAACTAATGCCTCTGGACACTTTCTAGTTGAGCTAATGTTTGATTCAGGTTATTCTGAATGCTCCTTGGCTATTACCCTTTACATTTTATTGATAACTTAGTATTATTGACATCATTTACTCCTTGCAGATCAATTGCTTTACACAGGCCAAACATTTAATTCTTATTTCTCACAAGTCTTTCTTAATGTTTGTAGTATTTTTATAGATAATTTCCTTCTCTGAATTTGGCACACTGAATTCTGATTTATTTTGTGATTGGAACTTGTCTGCCTCTGTTAAGATAATTACGAATCTATTGATATTGCAAGGCCATATATCACTAAGAGCTCTCTTTTTTGATCTCTATTACAAGTTCTCTTTTTTTGATCTCTATTACAAGTTTTTCTCCAAAGAATATATTCTCTCTTTATCTTATACCTTCATCTAATTCACATCTACTTACACTTGATTTTTATTTGGAAGTTCAGCTCTTAATTGTTGCCTTATCTTGTTTTTAACAATCTTCTTATTCAGATTGTTAAATTTATCCGTAAATCATAGGAAAATAAGAAACCTTTCTTTTGGAGGGGAATGTGAATGTCTTTTATTTATTAATTTTCAAAATTCCTAATTCCTTTGGAAAATATAATATTTTATTTTCATTAGAGTAAATTTCTTTTTGGACAACTTAAACTCTAGGAAGAGTATTGTATAACAAGCACTACTATATAATAATAACAATAGTACAATAATAATAGTGATAATACTGTAAAACAACCAACAGTTGTATAAACATGATGATATAAACATTAATTATGTTGAGTCTTGAGGAAAGCCTACTCAGGGAAGCAAACCACAATTATTATATTTTCCAATATGTGGGAGATGTCTTTGGACTGAAAGATATGATTTCTGAAACTAGTGATAGTGTGCCCAAGTTGTCAAAATGAGACAGAATATGGTACAGCTTCCCAGAGACTATTGCAGAGGAATGTGATGGGGGGAGACAGATTTAAGCTGAAGATACAATATGAACTTTGATAAAACATACTAAGACTTTTAGTTTGAATCAGAACACATGGGAACTTTGTTCTTCTGTTAGGGTGTCATTAAAAAGTTACTGTGAGAAATTGTAAAAAAAATCTATGGGAGAATGAAAACTCTTGTTGATTTCTGTTTTTAATCTTCAATGCACTTGGCCTCTGTTGGAAATCCACTGAATGTTTTTCAGTGATTTATAGGATATTCTTTTTCTGGAAAGCTGGTTGCTATTACCAGTTAATGAAAATATGATCAAGTGCAGACATATATTCAGGACTACATAAAATAACCTGTGAAAAATCATCTGTGTCTTTGTACTGAACCAAGTACTATGATTTTTTTGACAAAACTACTGCTGAGAGTCTGTTAGTTTAAAAGGTAAAGGGTATACTGAAATTTAAAATCACTGGAGGTTTTTCAGTATAAAATACCATTTTGCTTATGGACTGATTTGCTATTTCAACCTCTTAGATTGAGAACTTGTCTGTTCTTTTAATAAGAGGGCACAGGTTGTAGCTACCCTAAGGGAATTCATTAAGGGCAACTTATACAACCAACCTTGCATCAAACAGTATATAGTGTTATCAGCGCAATGCAGAACACTTTCAAGAAACAAACACTTCACATCAAAGTATAAAGAGAATCCTGGATATTTTCATAGAAAAGCTTGGCACTGTGGTACTACAATGAGTAGCCTACAGTACATTTTACTACTTCATGGCTTCCACAGATAGCTCTTTTTAACAAATAAATACAAGGATGTGTTCCATTGAATTAGTGTATCATATATATTTTATATAGTTCTATTGCAGTACACATAAGAACATGTGGGTTTCATAACAAGTTTTTACTCATACTCTTGTTCTTTAGCTTGTTCTGTATGTCACCAGGGTTAGTATCATTTTTTTTATATGGCAAACCAAAAATCACACTATTGAGTTCTGAAGGTTTTTTGTGTAATATTTAGAGACTTCCACAATCTTTTCCAGCTTAGGGTTTGCAGATACTTTCCACCTGATAAAGGATTTTCTTGTCAAATAAATATGTGGTGTAAAAAAGAGTAGAGTTAGTGGATACATGGTTAACGTGGGGAAGTGTCAGAGTGGATTGGTAAAGCAAATTCTTCACATTTGTTGCAGTTTTTGGAAGGAATCAACAACTAATTGGGTAAAGGAGATCCAGTGGATATAATGTCTTTGGATTTCAAAAAGGCTTTTGCTGGAAGATGAGAGCCAGGTTCTTGCATGGTTAAGTAATTAGTTAACATTAAGGAATAGAAGATAAAAGTACATAATCTGTTCTTAGAGTAGAAGAAACTCACTAGTTTTGTTCTAGATATGTTCTAGAATCTATACAGTTCATCATATTTATGAGTAATCTAGAAGGAAAATAGTAAAATGACAAAATTTGCTTCTGACAGAAAAGTATTATGAGAGATCAAGCAACTGCAAGTTAGAAAGCCGAAAGACATTCAATGTAAAATGAGTGACATTCGTGGGAAAAGAGGAAACGTATATATAAAATGGTAGCTTTGAATTATTTGTTACCACTCGGTAAAAAAAGAGACTGGGCTTATGATAGATAGTTCTACCAATGTGTCAATTCCATGATCAGTAGTAGTTAAAACAGTGTTATGAATTAGGAAAAAAAAAAAAAGAAAAACAGAGAGTATTAGAGTATCAATATAGTACCAGATAGATGGAAGCTGTGAGTGTATTTTAGAAGATATTTGCTCTATTTTTCTACTTTTAAGTATGTATCTATTCTACCATACTGCTTTAGATAGAATTTAGATGGATCTCTGCTCTGATCCCATATACCTGTCCTAATATATATTAATTTATGGAAATTATTTTTTCCTTTTTATACTATTATTTAACAGCATTTACTGATACTATTTATCTTTTGTTATTATAATAGAAATCCTACTATTTTGTTTAGTCATCTTGGATAAAAATTTAGTTATCCCTAGCTATAAAACATAATGTTGTATATTCTTTATCCAATCCTCTACTGGCTGTGAAACCTTGGTATTTTACAGCAGGGCTTTAAAATCATTATATCCAACAGAAAAACTTTTTTTTTTAAGCATCATTACTTTTTCTCCCCCAAACATTCATTTTTATTGCATTCTGTTTTGAACGACAAGTCTGCAAAATTGTCTAACCTCTAGCCTGATCTGGTCTATTCCAATAACAAGGTATATAACATCTTGCACAGACATATTGCCACTATCCATTAAGAGGAACTGTTTCTGTAATGTGTGGCATATCTTTTAAATTATTGTATTTCTCAAGTCCTGAGTAGAAATTGCAATATTTTCAGAATTGTAATATCTCTTTTTGATCAATTATGTTCAATTTAATATAAAGTTGTTATTTTGAGGCATATCATCCTATTGCATTTAAAAAACCTATGTAAATTCAGGATAGCTTGGAAGAAGTTATTGATGTGTTTGAGGAGACTGAGTCACATAGTTTTAATGCAAATAACTTCAGATACTGATGACCTTTGCTAGTATATTCTGAAAGGATCCTATTCTGTAGTGAGAAAGGTTGAAGATTTAAGTCTAGTAATTCTATAGTAGTCCTGGATTCTCTAGAATTTTTGAAATTCTCCACTGTATATTCTTGAAATGCTTATACAGTGTTGTAGAAATTATAAAACTAAGCATAAGTATCACAATATGAAAAATGCTTTCTGTAAAAGAAATACAATTGTCCTAGCTACACAGACATAGTTATAAGTTACCAAGCTAGAAGTCTTGCCTTGGTATGGAATCAAGCAACGTAACTCACATCCAGACCTCTTGGTATGTAATCAAGCAACGTAACTCACATCCAGACCTGTTTATTCATCACACTGTAAAACTCTTGAAATGTCATTTTGGACATGTCCAACATCCAGGGGAGAGATTATTCCTTTCGAGCACTATCATGCAAATCATGTTTGTTCTGGGCTTGGGAGCAGGACTAGTGCTATTTGCAGGAGCTCTCATTCCCTGCCTGTAATGGCTCATTGCTGATATACATGTAAACAAAACATGTTCAGAAAATAACTGTGCTTTTGATATTAGTGTTACCACTTTATGGCATGCAGGGACCCTGGCTTTAATTTGCATCTAGTGTTTGTAGAGGGACAGACATAAGTAGTAGCTGCAAGTTTTAAATGGATCGTAAAACACAAGCTATGTAGGCATGTTTCTGAGTGTGTTCAGTGTGGACGTAGTGTATTTGTACAGCTTTAGACATTCATTTATTTTTAAAACATGCTCAGAGCATTTGCAGGTATATTTTTTAACAACAAATAATAAATAGGTGCAAATCTGATATAATTAATATTAAATTAATATTAAAATATTGCCTTTATTCATATTATATTCATCTTGAATGAAGAGTTGTATATTCCCATATTCTTGCTCAGAACAAGCATAAAGGCTTTGACCCAATTCCTATTTAAATCAATAAGATTTTTTGATAGATTGTTGCTTCTGAATCTTAATAGATAGGTTTAAGACACTATCACCTTCAGCTATCAGTTCAGCCCTTTGCTGAAGATTACTATCCTGAATAGTAGGAGAGGAAAAACAAATGGATGTTTGACCTTCAGCCACATTGCTGACAGCCTGATTTCTTAAAGGAAACTGATCTTCAGCAGTTTAAACTAATGCTCAGGTCTGTGAAAGGGGTAGCATACAGCAGCAGAATAAGATGAAGGACTGAGATTTCGAACATATTTGATTGCTCTTGAGCTTAAAGAGACCCTGTATTTTAGAGCCCTTGATTGCTAAGTTGCCCTGTTCACCTGAAAGAAGACCTACACTGAGCTGAGATAGTTTGAAATCAGAGACGCAGCACCTCCAGATTTCAAGATATTTGATGGTTATTGTTATTTGCATTTCAGTGCAAGAGCAAAACTTTTTGTCATGTATAAATAATATGAACTCCATCAGATTGCAAAACACTGATTATTTTGTAGAAATTCTAGTAAATTATAGTCATATAAGATATGATGATATGGATGATTTGTTAATACTTCTTTAGCATGGACATTTTTTAATACAACTACATTTTCATATAAAAGTATCAATTGAGGTATAAGTTGTAGAAAAATAACATAAATTTGCAGAGTCAGATCAAGTACTATATTTAGCACCTACTTGTAAATCACGTGCGACAGTTTGTAAATTTTTAATTACTGGTCCTTACAGTAGATTCTTGAATATAAATTGCTTTAGGCATCTCAGAAGGTTATTTCTGAAAGTGTATGTACAGCCTGGGCACTGCCTGGTATTTTTAGTGTGATGGATAGAACACAGCAAAAATATCTGATCCCCTGCTTCTTCATAGTGTGTTTACCAGAGTCAAAGCAGAAAGGAGATGTTTCAGTCTACTCAGAAATGTAGTTTAGACTTTTCCCTCCACAGCAGGAGTCTTTATCTTGTTTGTGTGTTTTTTTTTCTTTCTTTTTTTTTTTTTTTTTTAACTCAGTACTCTTTTTAGGGAACAATAGACCAAAAAAAAAGATGGAAGGGAGATTCAGTATTCTAGTTAATAATTGAGGGTCCTAGTAGCAGATCTCCCTTATATTTTTACTTTTTAATTTTTGAAACTTTCATATCTTTCTGAAGTTTCATCCAAAAAGGAGAAGGGATTTTTCACTTTCACCTTTTTTCTGCCTCCCAATAAAGGAAGACTAGGTGTGAAACATTGCTGTAGATTTTATCATCGGTTTTAGTGGCACAAAGATTGTAACTGGTGTATCAAGTATAACAAGGGTTTTTAGTAGACTTACATAGAATCTAAAAGTGGTAGCTTTGTAAGCTGGAGGTGACCTTTCATCATAATGTAATAATTAGCTTATACATCGAAATACAGAAATGCAGTGTTTTTAAATATCAACACCATTAACAGCTTTTCTGCTGATAGTTTTGACAGGGATAATGTGTTTTCAGAATCATGTGGAATTTTTTTAAATCCATATCCTTGCCTTACATTAAAGTAGCCAGTCTGATGTAGATCTCATATATTTTTTCTTGCTAAAAAGAATGTAATAAACAAAAATTCCCATTAGCTTCTTCCTGAGAAGTGATAATTTATTCTTGAATAAGGATCATTCTTGTCAGCACAGGTTTATGGGAAGGATCATTTGCCAGATGTTGCACTTTTTTCTTGGTGATCTGGGCAATATCCTTTGAAGCTCATAAAACTTTTTCCTTGGAAATGCTGCATACTCTAATTACTCTATTTGACCTTTGCATCAGCAGCAATGGGAGCATTTCAACAAAGCTTTTTCTCAGCCAAAAAGCACATGCTAGAGCACAAAGCAGAGTAAGAGCACAGAGTCCCCATGAACATCTTTCTGTTTGAGTATCTTAGAATGGAAAAAATAGGATTTTAGCTGCAAATGTGCAAAAGAGAAAGGAAGTCAGAAGTATTACATTTCTATTAGTAAACTAAGTATACAGAATCTCCTCAATTTTGATAGAAAAGTAATGGAGACAACCAGATTATTATGAGAAGAAATAGAATCAAGATCCCATTTACAGGACTCTGAATACAAGAATCATTATATTACCTTAACTATCACACTTGTAAGAATTCCATTGAAAAAATGTATCATGTTGCTGTATTTTGTTGAGGAATAATCTCATGAATTCACATGGAACGTCATAGAGTGGACATTTGCCATAATTAACACTTTATACATTTCACTGAAGATTTAAAAAGCCATATATGGTCAAGACTTTTGATTTACAAATATAGTATAAAACTTTATGTTTTGTCATTAATACTTAAAACTAAATTCTATTTTTCCACCTTTTCAAAGTACAATTATGATGAATTCTACTTGCTGTGACAATTCTAATTATTTATAACCAGTAAGATAGATATTACTGTGAATTATGAAGATGTTTTGTAATGCAGTCTGTCAAAGCATGACTTGTCTCTTTATCACATCAGTTTTTTTCTTTGCTATTTCATAGGTCAGTGGATGTTTATTAATGCATTTGGATTGTTAATCTAATTTTTAGCCTTATTAATTCCTTATTTCTTTAATTTACTAAATGAATTGTGTTTTACTTGACTGGCTGCATCCTGTATGCGTACTGTGAATAACTCATTTTCTTGAGTTGAACATAGTTGTAGTTAACCTCTGTGTTTTAAGCTTCAAACTTCTCTGAAGTGAAGCTTGGAGATATAATGTGCTGTCTCTCAAATAAGAAATGGTCAGTCATCAAAATTTAATGTGATTTCATGTTAAAACATTCTTCTTGAAAATTAAAGCTAAGAATTTGAGGACATAAACTTTTACTTTCTTGAGCACAGGGAATAAATGCCATGTCTTTCCTAAAGAAGACAGAGGTGTTGTATATTGCCATAGCCAGCACTAGTGATCTTTTAAGGCTAAATCCATTTTATCTAGACTTTCAGAAAGTGGCTTTTTGTTATGGACCACAAGAAAGTGGAGATACTTAGTATTAAGTCCTGAGTCAGACATCTAAACTCCACAGAACATTGGAAGTGCAGAAATATTTTTGCTCCCGTGATTTTCCAGCATTTACTGAAGGTAGCTCATCACTTTTTGTGCGTTGTCTAACAGAAAAACCCATCTAATCACTGTTGCTGTCACTTCAGAAGTGTACACCAAACCCCACTGTGTGGGTTCTTAGTCGTTTAAATCTGTTTCCATGTGATTCACTTTTCCAAAGTCAGGGACCTAACTTATAAGTGATCCAAGTTAAAAATGCCAAAAAGTGGTTTCTCTAAATTCTTCAGCACTGTATACTTAGTACCTATTTTCCAGTGTGTCTTGTTCTCCATCAAAGTCCTGACTAAGAATTTTGAAGTCTTTGAAAATTAAAGTGGTATTTTATGAATTAATTCAAGAATGTCAGGGCACATGCATGCATGCCAGAACATAGCACACTAGGAAAATTTTTCTGTGTAAAGTTTTGCCATTAATTTGACTCAAGAACATTCCCTATTTTGAGGTGAATCTGGGTCATTCCATGAAAATTGGCTCCAGTGACAAAAGAAACAGTCACAGCCACATTTAATTTATTTGTACAGATACAGCTCAAGTGTCACAGATACCTGTAGATGGTGAATATGGACTTCAAGTTCTGGCAATTACTGCTGCATCATTCTGAACAATGTGTTCAAAGTCAGCTTTTAATAAAATACTGTTATGCCAGCACATAATAATTAATATTCTTAGAAAGTTTAACTTTGAGTATTGAACCACTGGAGATTAGAAGCCATATTTTAATATTGTGCTGAACTATGCTCTCTTCTTCCCCGGGACATATAAAGCAAAAAGCTTCCATATGAGATTTTTTTTTATCAGAAGCTGCATCTGAATACCAGTTTTGCTAATGTGAATTTCAGATTAGATCCCTTTTTTCATCACCCTTGCTGTCTTGACTCACTATGGTAGAAATTGACTGCAGTGTGACTATAGTTTTAATCTTGTAAAAAGTCAAACTTCGAAACTGCTATCAAGCCATATCTTGGTCTATTGAATCAATCTCCTAGACTTTGCAAAAGAGTGTTCTCAGCAAAACATGAATGATTCACAAAGTTTTTTAGCATCACCCTTTTCAGCATTGTTCCCTATTTGAAGGAATCACTGCTGAAATCTAGTGGATCATATGCTTGCTATTTCATAAAGGCTTTTAAAATTATCCTCAATGTAAAAGTGAATGTGACATGGTTTGGAAAAGATTTGCTAAAAGTAGTGTGTGATAAACCATAGCTCGGAGTTGCTAAAACTTAAGCGGAGTCTTCCTGTCATTTCTACCATAAAAGCTACTAAGTCTTAAACTTAAACCTAATAAAAGTGGTGTATCGACTGTAATAACAGATTGCATCTACTTCAGAAGCAAAAAGTTAATCATGATTGAGAAATGTAGGGAGATATTCAGCTTTGTTGTTGTTGTTTCTTGGAAGTCCACTTATTAAAAATTACTTAATTGTTTCTTGTTGATTAAATAATGGCTTAGGTGATTCATGAGCCTCCTGGGAAGCTGATATCTATATAATGACAAAAATGGTTACTCTGAAGTCTTGCCGTATAGGTGGAAAAATCAAGAACTTAAATTGCACTGACAATGTGGAAAAAGAAGTGTGGGAAGTCCTTGGCTTCCTATCAGTTCCATAATGTTCATAAAGAGAAAGCATATATCAATTTGTAGTGAACCTTCTAAACTTTAGCATGCACAGAATCAAGAATGGTTGTTTTTGTATATATTCATTGAAGTTAGTTGAAGCGCTGTAAATGACTGAAATAAGATCATACTCTACATTTTATTTAAAATAAGAATGTGTGATCTCTGCCACACTTTCCTAGAATGAATGAAACTATGCACCAGAAAATATTTGTGCTGTTTTGAGATATTCTTAAAATGTCTCATGGAATGTCTGCATGTACAATAAGAAGAAATACTTTAGGCGTTCTTGAAACTGCTTATGTACATCTATTGCCTGTAAGACTCAGGTGATTTGATCTGTCTGTTTATTAGCTTCTTTTTCATACTTACATTGTCACATCTGAACTCTTATATTTTAATAACAATATTTCTACATAATTTACTATTATATTAGAATATGAAGTGTAATACTCAGATACTCTCTGGCCAACTAATAAAACAAGTGAACACATGAGGTTAAGTTCATAAAACAATAGCTACATCCATTGATCCTTATTCTCTCTCCGAATAAAAATTGACTAGGCAGGGAGATTTTCATAAAGATTGTTTTTGTGGGATATATCTACATTGTTAAAAAACCAACCTTGCTGTTAAATTAACAGTTCAGCCGTACTAAAAAGCAGAGAGAAAATAAGCTTGTTTCTTTAAGCTGGGAAGAGATTAGAAAAAAAAAAAGAGGAATAAAATTAGATTGATCAGGTGTTTTTACCATAGTCCTTGAATACCTGTCAATACTACATGTAAGAAGAGTGATGACTTAAAACGTCTTGATTGTTTTCTTTGTACTTGAGATATTGAGACAATGTGTTACTGTCATCTGCACAAAGTAATCTCTGCCCGATTGATCTCTTGTCTTA
Organism: Crypturellus undulatus; assembly: GCA_013389825.1. Lineage (NCBI taxonomy): Eukaryota > Metazoa > Chordata > Aves > Tinamiformes > Tinamidae > Crypturellus > Crypturellus undulatus. The sequence goes on from VWPW01006185.1 coordinate 397,754, forward strand.
TTTCTTTATGTCTTTGACAGTGGTTGCCACAGAAGTTGCTGTAACTGTTAAACATGGCAAAGAAAATAGGGAACTTTGTAGGAGAGAATGTCAAAGACTGGAATTAGACCTATTTCACCTCTCAGTCTTAAACCCTCCGAATTTATTTAAGCTTTGTAATTACTTACAGAACTTTTATGTACCAAGAGTCATGATATGTGTGATTCACATCATCATAAGTAACATTCCAGGAACTGATCATTTTGGTTACCTAATTACCACATGTATTCTGGTGTTTACATATAAAATCTTTCATAGGTTACCAACATTAAATGAAACCCCTGAGAGATGACGTTCCACAAATTATTTTGGCTGGTGTAACTACACTTGTCACTATCCTTATATAGGCAGAATCATGTTTTTTCCTTCCTCTCATTTTCTTACAAAGAACCATCAGTGTCTTTTCTTGAGAGTGAGTTCCTCTTCGTGTCATAGCCTCATTCATACAGCTATTCAGAATTTCCAAATGCTTTTTTTTTCAATTTCATATTACATAATTATTTAAATAATTTTATACATGTGTTATAATATCCATTTCCTGCAGTAAATGGCTGGTGTTATTTTTGCTTCCCTTTCCTATATTACTCTGCTCTTCATTATTAAGTTTGTTACAGTTTATTCCTACACTACTTTGCTGTTGGTTTAGGTGTTGTTTGTTATGATGAGGTTTAAGTCTTCTATGACTAGGTTAATTATGGGAGAATAACACATTTGTAATGTTACAACCATTACCACAACCAGCCAGCCATAAGCATATGACAAAAATAGTTCCTTTTTATGTTTTGTGGAAAGCAATCAGACACAATTATTTACAAGAGTGTACCCCAGAAAATTTAAAATATTTTAGCAGAATTTTTAAAAGAGAATGAAGAACGATTTGATTCTACCTTTGTAACACGTAATCTAAAGGATTTAAATATATACAGATTTTAAAAGCCAATGAGCATTGAGTGTTACAGCTGTATTATTCTTGGTGTCATATTTCACCTGGTAATTTCTGCATCTTTTATATGCTAATAATAATCTGTAGCATATCTTATGAAGAGATTTCCTTTCTTGAGAGAAGAACTTATGGTGATGAAATATAGCATTCTGTAGGTAAGCTACTCCAGTGATTAATATTTTCATCAATAAAACGTTATCTTATTTCTAACAAAAGAAAAGAAAAAGGGAAGGGAAGGAAGGGGAAGAGAAAGGAAGGGAAAAGGAAAAGGAAAGGAAAAGGAAACAAAAAAAAATGAATAGGAAAAGGAAAGGAACTTCCTTCTATAGAAATATACAGTAGCCTAGAAATAGTGTCTGTTCACTTGATCTTGTTATGTTGCTACTTTACTGCCAGGCATTTCTTACCTGGGCATGTCAGAGTATCAGATATCAGGACATATTTTTACCAGGAATTTGTTTTTGCAAAAATTTTTCCATATTCCATACTGAAAACTGCACCACAGTTTTCAAGTGTATGGGATTCTGTAACATGGCCATTATGCATGGGCAAATAAACTATTTTTAATGTTCTGGTAATGAGTTAATAGGACATCTTTCTGCAAACATCCTGCACGTGACCTGTGTTTAAACATTAAATTTGGAAAATTCAGGAGGAATAGGAGTCACTCTTCATGTGCAAAGAAATATGCAAATATATGGAAATTCCCATATAAATATATTATTCATGCTCAGATTTTCTCTTTGATTTTTAATTTAGGCAGAGCTTCTTAAATACCACAGTATAAAATACGTCTTCTGGATTTGATTTTATCTTGCTCCTCTTTTCTGAATGCTTTCTAACTTTTTGAAGTTCCTTCTAACCTCTTTTGATAGGGACATATGTGATTTTAATACTGATGTAACTAGTTATATGTATGGGTATCATCTGGGGTGCAGCCCCAGGAGATACTAGGTAGGATTCAGGAGCAAGCACAGACATACTGCCATTTTGGCAGTGCTCTATCTGGCTGCTAACTGCTAGTTCAGAAAGTCGTGGGTCTCTTACATGTTGTGTCACATCTGTCAGTTCCAGGTGAGAGCCTTAAATACTTCTAGAGCACATTTTAGAGCTGACTCCTCTAAATTTAAGGGGCTAGGGTTCTTTTCCCAAAGAGATAACAAAGTGATGAATAGAGTCATGCTTCATAATGAGTCATGCTTCCAACCTAGGGATTTATACACTGTCTGAATCCTGGAGACTGAACAAGCGCTAGTTTTCGCAGATACAGAATGCACCATCTGCAATGCATCTGCTGGAAGACGTAAAACAGGATTCACTCCTAAAAGAGCTTTTCACAGTGATATTGACAACTAAAAGTTAGAATAAAAATTAATCTTACTATTTCCTAATGCCTATGACAAAATTATTTGATAGTACTCTGTAACCATTTTCTTCTGCTAGGCTTTTGGGACATAGATTTTCAAAACAGTGTTTTATAGACACATCAGTGATTTCTGTCAGGATATTGATTTGTTTAGTATCATGGACAGAACTTTGTCAGTCAAGACAGTCACAACAAATAGAAGAAAAATCATTGGCCAGAATAACTTACTTTTAGGACTAGGGCTCCGTATAATTTGCCAGGCAAGATGTGAACTGAATGCTGTCATTGATACCAAAGATCCATTAAATTCTTCATTTAAAACAGGCCAGACTCTTCATTAAGTGCTGATGAATTTCTTCCATTGTGCCATTTACCCTTTTATTTTGAAGAATACCATGTTTTATTTATTAGAGGAATGTACATGGGTGTATTGAAAAAACAATAATTTATTAGAAGTAAACACTGACTTCACACTAAAATAGTATGTTCTCTACTAAAAAATCCTGTGCTCAGAATCTGCTCTTCTGTGTTATTTTAATTTCTACCTCTAATAAAAATCTGTGAAAAGATTCTTTGTTACTGTGTGAAAGGCGAAATACAAAATATACATTGGCAGTATGCAATAGCTGTGAGATTAAACCATGAAGCGTTTAAATGGCATTCATGTCACCATATTTCTTTAACCAGAGCTGAGACATGTTGGCTATGTTGGCAATGTAGCAAAAAAAGTAACAAACTCTAGATTGTACTCATTCTTAGATCTTAAAGATACCTTTACCTGCTTGGTAATACACTGCTTGAGGTAGGGGAGTGCTTAGATTTTGGATTAGAAAGGAATGGATTTTCCCAAGTCACTTTGATTTTTAGTCCACAAATGGAACTTCCATCTCATTTGATTTAGTATACTAAAAAATAATTGTTCAAATTTGAAATGTGTCAGAAATTCTGAGAGTGGGTAATTTCAGATGAGAAATTTGCAGGTCCTTTGGCTTCTACATTGTTTCAAGTTCTTTGCACCAGTGACATTTTATCTTTTCTTATCTAATGGTATTGAAGTTTTCTAAAGGATTCTTACAATCTCTGTGCAGATCAGAGTCCACTTTTGCAGGAAATATCAATATGAATCTTCATAAGGTTCATAGCTCATTATTTTGTTTGCAATATTCCTTGTATTGTTTCACAGTGTTCTTAATTGGCAGCACATTAACCAAAGATCAGAGGCAGTGCGCGTTGATCTGCCTGAACAAAAGTTCACTAGATTCTCATAGGCTGCTGACAACTACTCTGAAAATAATTGCTAATGTGTTCCCCAAGTTTCATCTGAAACATTCAGTTTCTGTACATGGTTACTGAAGCTACATTGCCTGTGTAGACAGAAGTTGTTTGTCCTAGTAATTTATAGATTTTTATGGTACAAGGTCAAAGGATCCAAACTGTTCAATAGTCCATACTCCACTTTTTAGCTGTAGATTGACATTTTGAAGGTCGGATCATTGCACCACAGATTGTGAAAGCACGAATTACCATACGACTTACAGTATAACTTACCTGCTTGCTTCTAAGCATCTTCCCTCAAATAGGGACTCAAATTTGACTCTACTGCGATGTAGGTTGCAGGTGTAATGACTTCTTTACTTTCTGTAAAGAAATATGAAATTTACTGTTCAAACTGTTACATCTTCATTTTATCATTTAAATAGGTAAAATGTGCCAATAATCTTTAGTCATTTTACACTTCATGAGTATATCTCAAGAAGGCAAAATTATTACCTGTTCTGTCATCCTTTGTTTATGTTTTTTGATGTCCACTCCCACCAGGACTTTAAATAGTGAAATAGCTCAGGGACAGTCATAATTAATCTGTTCTGTATGCCTGGGCACCAGTGCATGAGAATGCAAAAAGCGCATGCAGGTTACCAAGAGACACTGCCATTCGGAAAACTCTGATCATGTTATTTAGAAGCCACATGAGATGGTAAACAGTAATTTATCAGAACAGTGACTCCCTATAGGCATAATTAGTGTTGAGATCACAGTAAATCAATTGCTGTCAACTGCTGACAAAGATAATTGCTCGCAACTCAGGGAAAAAGGTTTACTGTATTTACATGCTCTTGTTGTACTTCTGGGCATTAAAGGGACCTCTGCTGCATCTTCATCGACTTTAGAAACATTAAGGACTCTGTCTTCACCTCGTAGCTATAAATACAAGCATTTATGGTAAAGCTCTGGCTGAAAACATGGCTCATGAAATTCTTTAGAAAATGCCTACAAAATATATAAATACCATTGCTTTTTACTTAACAAAAATTAGTCAACAAAGTCACCTTTTAATTCATTTTGGTGATCTTATCCTCCCACTTGTGTGTGCCATAAATTAAGTTTTTGTCAGTGCTGTACAGAGGAAAACAAACACATGTATTTAATCTGTAGAATATGATAGATGATAGTTCAAATGAACTCAAAATCAAGTAATTAAAGGAAATTATAGTTTCTGATGTCACTCTTACTTTACTAGAATTCATTCCCAGATAGAAAAAATAAACTTTGAAACCAATGAGACCTTTTTTTTAGTGGAGACTACAAAATAAACAAACACACAAACAAAATTTTATCTTCCAAGACTTATATAGATATTCAGTACTACAGAAATTCTTCTATCCATTTGAAAAAATCCTATGAGAGTTAAGAGCACTGAATATCACACAGATATATGTGGTTGTTTCCTTCCTCTAAACTTTATTGTTTTTCACTGTTACAGATGGGTTTTGAATTTTGTGATGTGGGAGCTTTAGTATATTCAAAAAACAAAAGCAAAACTAAAAAAAGCCTCCTGCATATTACATGATTGAAATGAGAAAAAAATTCAAACTGAGAATCTCATTTTATATTATTCCCCATTACTTTGCTCATTTTGATAAAGAAGTAAGAGAAAAAAAAAGATTTTAAACAAAAGTAGCAGTCTTATATCTTTGAAACTGTTTAAAATTTGTATTTAAAGTTACTTCAAATTTGCTTTTCTTTTGGTAATTCTCAAAACTTTCAATGAATGTCCAGTACATTATTTTCAATAGAATTGTAATGCCGCAGTATATTTATGATTTTAAACTATGCTGTTTTCTTGTCGCACACATATTGGTTTAGTTTTGGCTTTCTCATTTGGCTTTGAAGAGTATTTTATGAACATGACTGTTGCAAGTATGAATTAAATCATTGTGTTGTATAACATTGAGGAGAATCCAGACCAAAATCCTTTTAATATCTTTGGGGTGTTTGCACTCTATATAAGGTGCAGGCAGTTTCATCTCAAAATTCTTGCTAACTATGGGCAATCTCACTTCCCTAGAAGTCAAGTACAATCTGCCTAGTGGGGAATGGGATATTAAATTATCGTACATCAGGTCACTTGCCTCTCTGTAAAAGAAAAGTTCTTAGTGAATAAAATTGTTGCAGAATTGTCTGCAAATGTTAAATGTTCTCTCTACTGAATTTTCATCTATCAGTTAAGAGCTAGACTAGATATGAAGTACTAAATTTGGCAGTAGAATGATGTCAGTACATTGCCTTATCCAAATTGATAGTCTTGGTATGTGTGTGTTTTCTGGCCTCCCCATTTTCAAATTTAATTCTCACTGTTGGCCTCTCACAAAATAAAACCTAACGTTCATATCTCTGTTGGTTTACCTTATTTAAGTAGTCTTTAGCTGTGTTGGGAAAAGACAAGTTATCTGCCTAATGTTCTTCTCCGGCTAACATTGAATTATTGAACTGCTGATTCACACTCCTGTGATAATAAAATGAATTTGAATCCCTTCAGTTCTGTAAGGCCAACCAACACAATGCTTGAAGTTTTAATTAATAAAGTAACCTTGTTGAAAAGAAAAAGAAAAAAAAAAGAAAAGAAAGAAAAAGAAAAAGAAAAAGAAAAAGAAAAAGAAAAAGAAAAAGAAAAAGAAAAAGAAAAAGAAAAAGAAAAAGAAAAAGAAAAAAACGGTCACAAAAAGAATACATGTGAGAATACAGTTTGTCTAAGGCATTGTCCGGACATTGTCTCACCTCGTGTTAATGCTATTTTATCCTCAGGACAGGATAATCCAATCTATTATGCAGAATTATGTATGTTTCCCATACAGTTAATGGAGACAATGACCTTTGGCAAGCAGTCTATACTGCCTGATTTGGGTTGTTTCTTTGACCAAAATACAAGGTTCCTCTAAGTGTTCAGAGTCCAAAAAGATTCAATTTCCTTAAGTCTGCTTAGCAGTTAAATCCTATTTCTGTCCTCAAATATTATGAAAAATGTAGGTAATAGCAGTACCTGCTGCAGATAGTGTAAGTGGTTAGGATTTTCCTAAGGAAGTCCTAGGGATCTTAGGCATAGTTCAGATGCCTACACGCTGAAAAGACCTTCTAGGTAAAAGCACAGATCTCTTTGGAACAAGCAAATGAAGCTGATTGCAATGAATTTTCAGAGTGAAAAAGTCACATGAATTACACACTCATTAAGTTAGGTAGACCTAAAAGATCCCCTAATGGGGATGAATCAGTGTCCTAGTAACTATAGAAATGTAAATATCCCCATTTTCTACCATAGAATCAAAGAAAAAAAATTACAAAAACAGTGAATGAAAACATATATTGTGGGCTTTTGCCTCCTCTTTCAGGACTGGACACTTGGCTGACGTGAGCAATAGTTAGTATTCATAGCCATCCTTTCAGTAAGTGACAATTTTTTAGTTTCCAAAGACGACAGTACCACATAAAACAACATCCCTCACATTCTTTTTGCCCTTCATCCTCCTTTCCCATTTTCCAAATACTGAAAATGTATCGTGAAGGAAACAATAAATTCTACTATGGAAATAATTTGATGAAAAATTCCTTATAATGAAAGCAAGCTACATTTTCTTCCTTTGTTACTCAGACTGATGTGCAGTTATCTGTGGCAACCATCACGCTTCATCACTGCTTGGCTCACAATGCTTTACGATAAAAGTTTATAGTGCCAGTATTTATATTTCTTGTACCCTGCCTAAAGCTAAATGTAGCAGAGAGAAAAGCCATGACTGTAATCAAATGAGCTATGTAAAGAATTTCCCTTCTTGGTAGAGTCATATATATCTTTTAAAAAGTTTTTGATGATAATTCTTATTTTATTTAGTAGTGTGTTCACTCAATTTTCATTTATCAGTATGCAAGATAAGATTTTTTAAGTTACAAAGAGTATACTCCCAGTGTCTTTGATGATAAAAGGCTTTCAACTTCCTGCACTGTAAAATAATTGGTTAGGCAGCAATATAAATACTGTGCTCTCAGAGTTTGGTACCAGTTCAGAGGCTTACTTGTTTGTGATTAACAGGCCTAATATTTTGTATCACTTTCTTGCTGATCTCAAGCCCCGTTGAAGCTGAAGGATGTAAGTTTTGTGACTAATGCCACTGGAAGACATTAATATCAAGTTTTATTAATCCTAAAAACTGGAAACATCTCCCTGAGTTCTGCAGCATACCCTCTGTGTTCAACATCAAGGCAGATTTCAAAGGAGCAACTGATTCTGCTCCCAGCAGTGTGTTTTGCTTCAACCAGTGGGAAATTATTTCAGTAGGATTTAGATGGTGCAGAAATAATTAGTTTAATAAAAAAAATAAGAAAAAGGTCAAAAAGTCTAGTACTTGTTCACTGAGGTAGTATAACACTTCTTACATCAAGTGCTTGTATTTCCTTCTACTTTCTGCTGCTTTAATGAGAGCAATAAAGAAAAAGATAAAATGTATTGAATCATAATAGGCCTCAATTATTACAGTACCTTAATTCTGATAATATTTTTACTGGTGCACATTCTATACTATTTTCTTGATCATTAATTTCACAATAAGTAAGACTGTTTCATGTTTCAGTTCCTCCTATCATTCCGCAAAAGAAAAGTACACAAAATTTATTTATTTTTATTTCATGGGAAGTTCTTCTTAAGAAGTGCTTTTTAAACTGTTTAAAACTGTAAAAAATCACAGTAAAAACATAATATCCTAGGATAAAAGCAAATGCAATATGCTGGTGAGACAAAGAGATGTTGTGGACATGTGTATGAAGAATAGGATAGTAGTAGCATCTGCTTTAGTTAAGGGGAAAATTTTGCTCATCTTGTGTAATTTTTAAACAAAAATCTATAGACAAAAATTCCTCATATCTGATTTTACAGTTTAAGATGAAAAACAGCATATTAATCCACTTTTTATGTATGTGAGAATATAAAAGATGTATTTTCTGCATTAATTCCAATTGAGAATTTCAGATTTAAAAGCATTTGATCTTTTTAATGCTCATCTTCCTAGTCTTGTTCATCTGGAATTCCTACATAGAAAAACTGAAGAGGTGATTATAAATTCTGCACAATAGTATTGGAACTTTCACAGAGCTGGGCAGCCACAATCAGTATCTCAGCTTAGAACACATGTGCTTCTCCATGGCTCCTTTTTTGCATGCTTGCTTGTTAGTGATTTCTTCCAGTGGAAACCAGGAAGTGGATGTAAGCTGGATATGCTCTTGGGTTTATCCACAGTTTGCCTATAGCTATAGTGCTGGTATAACTGATATCACTGTCTTCTGAATATCAAAATAGTATTCTAGATAGCACCTCTTCTATTTCTCGAGTAGCCCGCGTGCTACATGTACATGAATCTACATATTTGAGTTTTGATTTGAAAGTTTGACTGATTTCAGTCAAATACCTGAGGGGAGAATATAAAGAGGATGAGGCCAAACTCTTCTTGGTGGTGGCCAAGAAGACACATATGACAAGGAGTAATGGGTACAAGCTTAAACACAGGAAGTTCCTCCTCCTTGTGAGGAAGAACTTTCCTGTGAGGGTGACAGAGCCCTGGAACAGGCTGCCCAGAGAGGCTGTGGAGTCTCCTTCTCTGGAGATCTTCCAAACCCGCCTGGATGCCACCCTGTGCCACGTGCTCTAGGTGTCCCTGCTGGAGCAGGGGGTTGGACTAGATGATCTCTAGAGGTCCCTTCCAACCTCAACCATTCTGGGATTCTGTAAAACTTCTGTTCTTCCAAAAAGACACATATTAAAAGCTGCCCAATCACTATTTGATCAGAAGGACATAGGGAAATGAATACTTTTTATTTTTTCCCCCATTGGAAAAAATTTAACCAGTTGCCAGATATATTTTATACTAGTATACGTATGTGTGTGGATGTGTGTATGCATATATGTTATGCTGCTTAGATGATCTTTTATTGATAAAACACTTTGAAACACCTCCAAATTGAGGGGTTTTTTTTCACTGCAGTGTTATTTATGCTGAATAACAAGTTAATTTCTGCTTTAATATTTGTGACAATTTGCAAAGTTCTTTAGGAAATTATTCTCTCCAATGTAGATGCCAATCCTTGTGGCATATTTGTGTAATATATGAAGTGTATTGCTGTATGGAAGGGATATAATATAGCATAAATGATAAAGGTGTGCAGATATTTGTAGTTGTCTTTCAGTATTAATTGAATATCCTCTTTTTCTAATTAGCCATCTATAAATAAATGTATTCTGTGGGGAAAAACAATGGTAATGTTTTATTTCAAAGTAGCTTCCTAGAACTGTTAAATAGACTATGCACATCTGTCTGCTTGTTTGTTATCGAGGGTTGCTGTAAGGATCATTTTTGGTGCGTAAAACAGTCACTACAGTACATTATAGATGGTGTGACAGCATCATCGTTAATATCTATAATACACAAAATTATGGTAATTTGACTTTAAAAAAATTAGGAATACAATCTAAGCATTTGTGTAAGAATGTTTATGTCTATATATAGTTTATGAAGCTATCACTGCATCATATATGTTAAGTATATTTTCATCAAACTCAATGGTCCTGTTTCATTGACCAGAAATGTCATAAGAGAAGCTTAGAGCTTAACCAGGCCTATTACTTCTGTTTCCTGTGTGTTAGGTTCAAACTAGGTCATCATTATACAGAAAACAAGTGGCTACAAGCCAAATACAAAGAAAATAATAAAACTTGTTTCTATTGTCATATCCGTTTTATCCTCAGTGCTCTGCCATTATCTATAGCTCTAGGGTAGTATGGGTTGGGATGTAAAACATCCTAAAGGCAAATTTACTTCTGATGCTGACTCGGTCAAAAGTTGTTTGACCTTCATGTAACAGACTGTTCTTACTTGAGTCACTTTAGTCTCATTTTTAGGTCTGTTCCAGGAAAGCACAAAGTGACAGCGGCTATTGTTTAAGAGGAGTCAATTATATTAGGAAATGAAATGAAATGACAGCAGAATATAAAATATGGGTAATATAATGGATAAAACATTACACACATCTACATAATTATGCTTTGCCTATCAAAACTAAGCTATTGTAATTCTTATCCCACCGGCAAGAACCTTTAGAGGTTCTTTTCCATTTTAAAGATTTTTTTTGACTTTGCATTGTTTTCATCCTGTATTCATTAATGATATTTCTTGATTGCCAGGTGTGCATTATCTTTATATCTTTAATTTTGAATAGCAGGAAACAAGTATGATAGACACACTTTATCTCACAAATACTTAGCAGTATCACACTCAGGAGCTCCATCTGTGCAAGGGTTTCTCATCTTATGGATGGTTTCATTTCTTGCAGAATATTCAGTACAATGATTCACAATCTCTCTAATTGGTTTTATTTAACTGTTTAGTGACAAAACCCATGAAATATCTTCATATCCCATCCCATCATCTGCAGTAAATCAGGCTTACAAAGATGAAGCTCAAAACAGTCACAGAAACCTAATTTTCAGTCCCTCACATCCTTTATTTTAGGTACAAATTTACTCAGATTACATGTTTCAATAACAGTAGAGTAAGGTACAGTCTATTAACTGCACAGGAAGTTCAGTGATAGAATTTTCTGGGTTTTGTAGAACATTTCTAAATACAATGTTCCACAAGATTCAGGTGTATTCCAATCTGCCAAACCCTTTTTTATCACCTAATCACTTTATCACCTATCACCTTTTTAAGCACCTAAAATCTCACACAGCAGCTAAGTCTGCCTACTTTGCAACCTTATGGAACTTCTCATTCACTAGGTATCTTCTGATTTAGCTTGAAATTCACTTGTTAGCCTAAATTTAGTCTGACCCCAGGAAGTCAGGAAGAACAGCACCTGTTCTAGGGAAATACTAAGAGCCCTGCTATTACTGTCTTTTTACAGGCTAAGGTAGGGACGTATGAATTCTAACAATTTTTATCTGAGAAGCCCCTAAGTTGGATGAGGTCAAGTATATCCACATTTTCAGTTTATTATCTTTACCTCATAGAAGAGTTCTCTGACCCCTTACCTGACTTACACCGAAGGGAGTGTTTTTCATTCTTCACCATGAAGCTGAACAATTACACAGCTGGACATACAAATGTCATGGCCAAATGCAATGTAGATATAGGTGCACATCTGATTTCGCTGTAATGCAAGAATTTTGTTTGGAAAGGGAAGCCTAGGATTCAGTTCCAAGTAATACCAGGAGATAGCAAGCTATAGGTAAGGGACAGACCTACATAGCATTTCGTCAGAAACCGGAAAAATTCCAGGAGATGGAACAGTACTGGAATAATCTCCCTCCAATTAATGGCAGATGTGTAGAATGGATTCTGGGGAAGTGTGCATTATGTATCCTTGGTTTGGGGGAAATTTCTGCCTAATGTCTTCTGGCAAGAGAAGACGGGCATTTAAAATACTATTAAAACAGTAAATTTTGCTAAAAAGTATGAGAACTTCTGAAGAGAGAATTTTTGTGTATTGTTTACTTAGCTCTTTTAGTAATATCTCAATCATGTTTTTAATTTCTTTCTATTTTGACAACTAATCATAATGGCAAGAGTCAAAACAGTCCATTCAATTTGTGACTTAAGGTAAATGGAGTTGGACTACATTTGCTGCTAATTTGGGGCACATTTGTTTGACTTTGTTTATTTTTAAGCATCTTTTTGATCAAACAATACTACTAAAATAAAATATGTCAAAAGAAGTCACCTGTGATTTGTCTTTGAATCTTTTCAGGCTCAGTCCTAAAGAGGGCAAAGCGTGAAAGGAGAGAACCTCTTAGTTCAAGTGGAGAGCTGCACATTTATATGTTTTTGTCCTGTTAGAGTTTTGAAAAAATCTAACAATTAGATATGTGTATCTTCTTGATTAGGAATGCTAAATAATCAGTGATAACAATGAAACAAGTTGTTATTATTTGTGACTTTGGAAATATGTAGAAGAGCTTGTCATAAAAATGACACAATAGTTTATGTTTGTAAAGATTATTGGATGACACAGCAAGCACTTAACTATGTGCTTAAATCCGTTCCTGGGAAGCGATATATATAAACCTGTATCTAAATGCTGAGTTGAATTGAAGCCTAATTCATAGACCAATGTAAGACAATGCAAAAAGGAAAGGTAGTGGAGCTGAACATATTTAAACGAAGTTTCCGGACACAGTTCAGATCAGAGTATCAGTGATCTTGGAAATGTGATTCTGCTCTCTGCACTGACTGGGACTATGGTTAATGAGCTTACTTTGCCTGGTGTCTCTCAATCATTTTTAAGTCACTTGTTCAAACTGAGGAAACTGAATATAGGAACATTGAACACTAAGAAGGAAAGCCTTGATTTTATATATGCAGATTTTAATTTTTAGCGCTAACATTAACTTTGGCCTTCCTTACCTAGCTTTTAGCAATATATCATATATAATGTGAACTATCACAACAATATACAAGGTGTAACAGAAGGTTATGTTGTATAATTATATTCTTAGACTATGTTTTGCGTGATTTTGCTTTGCTTGATACTTTCTGCAACATTCTTTAAATATTAGCTGTTCAGTTATATTTATCTGAATTAGATACACCATTTCACATTTACATATGATTTGTTTTATTCCATTAATGCTAAAAAGATATATTTTTTTCTTTCTCTCTCCCAACAAATAAGCAGTTATCACTGTGCTTTGTGCATGTTGTAAATTTTAATTTACTGGGGTTTTGTTTATTAAATTCATTTTATCTTTTGTCATGAGCAATCATTAACTTCTATAATAATATGTAATTAATTTTGATTTGAAATGAAAATGTGAATATCTAAAATTTAAATCCAATGCCAAAAAAGGAAAGACTATTTTAGATATGTATTACTGCTAACTACTTTATTCTAGTTTGAATGGAAGAATTACTGTAGTAATAGTTTGCAAAATATCATGCAACAGCGAAGAAATCACGAAGCCAGAGGCAGAACAAGCAAGTTCCTGACTCATACCTGTGCATCACTTTCTTTCCATGGAGTACACGGGTGTTTTACATCTGTCTTTGGAGAGAAATTAAACTGGAGTTCTAGTTTTCTCCCTTTGAACTTAGTGCCCAAACCACAAAGCTACTTTCAGATTTCCTTTGTCTTACTCTCCTTTGCTACAATGTTTCTTGCATTTCTGCCTTTACTTCCAATGTAAAAATAAAGGTTGAAGATTTCCCTTAATCAGTGTTGTGTGTGAATCAGCCATTAGGTCATCCGCCGATAGGGAAAATCTGTGTTCAAACTTTATCATACTGAGGACTTATATTAATATTACGACTGTCTTCTAGAAAAATGGTCTAACAATTGGCTTGTTATTCAAAACGATGTCTATCTTGTCTTTCCTTGGCTGTTGATGTAGGCAGTGGCGGTCCAGACCATAGTTAACTTCTGGGGTTCTTTCGACCTTTTAAGTGGAAGAGTAGAGTCATTTGAATTATCCCTGGATTACTTTGGTTTTAAGAAAGAAATAGCTAGCTGTAATCTTGACTGAGGACACTTGTGACTTAGAATATGTGAATATCAAAATTTGCTATCCAGAAAACTTTTAGCATGACGGAGGGAGCATCTAAAACAGTATCTAAACCTGTTAGTAGGCAGTGCTGGAAGATAAATGGCATGACTCATTATGAAGGTCTAAAATGGATACTGGGTCAGTTCAAAGTATTTTTTTTTCTCAAAGTTTCCCTTGCTCTTGGTTTTGTACAGACAACTACTAGGAAGATTTTCAATCATAAAAGGTTCACATTGTGAACAAACAAGAAAGCAGAAACACAGCAGACTGAATTTCAGTCTAATGTCCATTCCTTAGATTTCATTGCATATACTATGTTGTTATTATTCTGTTCTACAGACCATAATGGGAAAGGATGATGCTATATTTCAAGAAATGCAGTATTTTCCTGCTAGTGACATTGAGTTATTTACTCATTTGAAATGTAGTTGCATGCATATTAAAAAGCCATGTTGTAATAGCAGCATATCTTGGTATTTTGCATGTCTTTGTGGTAGGATTTTTGCTAATCTTTCCTGTCGAAGCAAGGATTATGCCTGTCATGCTTCATGTAGATCAGCAAAGACATCCTTGTAATATTGCAGAACCCCTGAGCATTTCTTTCCATCTTTTGAACTATGTCAGGCCAGAGTATTTTATTCTTTTGTTCTTGAGAATTTCTATTGAGCATGGAATTCTTTGGGTAAACAAGAACTTTTGTTCAGTACCCGTGAATAGTAGAAAAAAAATCACATCACCATGAGTAATTGTGAGAATTTCCAGTTTGTGACTATGCTAGTACAAAAAATCTTAGCAACGTGCAAAATAGGAGGCTTATTAACAAGTTGTCCTTTACATCCTAACACAGCTCATATCCAGTTTTCATTTGAAGGGAACGTCCAGTGCTGAGCAGTCCTGTCTCCTGCAAGACAGCAGACATTTACACACTGAGACTGAAAAGCTACAGAAATACAGATTAATGCAAAATATAGTTAATAAAAGATTATTTAACTAGATTTGAATTGCTAGACAGTAAGATCTATTTATCTATCTGACTTATTTAGATTGTTATAGTCTATTTGCAGTTGAAAAAAAAGGAAGAAATATACTGTGACCATGAAAATAATTAGCTTTTGATTTGTTTTCAGTTTTTATGTTTAATGTGTAAGTAGATTGCTGGAAATAACATTTTATGGAGATTTCTTGGAGGGAAGAAGCATCATTTGTCACTTGCTGGTAACATTTTTGGTGTTTGTGTTGCAGAACTATTATCCCTCTTCTGCTGATTCTTCCTACCAGTCATGGAATATCTGTAATCTAGTACTAAAACTGGTGTTAAAATGAATTGCAAAAAAAAAAAATTGACATGAAAGTGAAATCACGTCAGTGCTGTTCTAGAAAGTCTGACCAAAAATATACTGAGACCTGTAACCTGTCTGTTCTTTTATGCTTGGGAAAATAGTATGAGAAGCAAAATTATTCTGAAGTCCTTCCTATATTGTAGCCTCAAGCCATCTGGTAAATGAGCCATAAGCAGCATCCAGAGATTTTCCCTGCTGCACCTTTTCTCCCTGAGTTTGTCTAACAGCTTTTGAAATCATTTGCTTCGGTTTTCACAGTATCCTGTAAGAATAAGGTCCCATTATGTACTATGTGAAAGTAATTAGTTTCTGTTACTTTAAACATGCTCCATGGGAACCTCATAGGGTATCCCCCCATTGCACTGGTTATCTTCTTCATGATTTTATATAACTTTGTTCATTTCCACCTCTGTCTAGTTCATCTGTTCGGGTCTGAAGAATTTGAGTCTATTTAGTCACTGTGTTGGCTGCTATTCTATATTTGTACATTATTGCCCTCCTCTCTACCCTTTTCCAACCTACCGTGTCCCTTCTGAAATGTGAAGGCATAGTATTCATTGTATGGAATATTTCAAACGTAATCTTTTATTCCATGAAATGATGTTATTAGCTCAGTTCATCTTTTTCACAGTAATTCTTAATATTCTATTTTCCACAGTAGCCAAGAAACTTGCTGAAGATTTTGGCAAATGAATCACAGTGATTCCCATATTCCTTGCTTGAGGAGTAAAAGTTAATTTAAAGTCTATCACCACATCTTCATTCTTCATGTGCATCCTTTTGCCATGTGGAAAAATGTCATCAATATTCTGAGATGATTCTGGAACTCATATAAGTCATGGTCTGTTTTTAAGTGTTTGACTGCAAGTCCATTCTAACTTTTTTGCATATTAATCATACATTTGTACATGCTAAGGTTCAGTAATTTCTTTGATACATATGTACATTATACTGAGAGTGTTCTTACTCTGCACCTATGCAGAGTAGACATATTTTATGACTGATTTTATTAATTCAAATCCTGCTCTACAGTCCTTTGTTTCCTCACTGTTTTCGAGTTGTCTTTGGCCTTTGATCCGACATTATCCTTGAGTATGTGGTCTGCAGAGCATCGCAGTCTTTCCTAGGTGTGGAGGTTATCCCCTGGATTCTGTGAAGACTTTGTACTCTCTTGCTCATAGGACACAACTATTAAGAACTTATATAACTGTCTTAATTAAAAACTACAGTGAGTTTCAGATGAGGGACATGTAGTCCCTGAAGGCATTTTCTGTACAAATTTCAAGCTGAGGCATACAATAGCTAACAGCACTAAGTCTAAAAAATTCTGGCAAGTATACAGTACAGTTTATCGTTGCACTTAAGCAGGGTTCAGTGCAATTTCTTACTTTGCTAATTTAAATTAATAGTTTCTTTCCAGTCATTCAGAGAACAGAAAACTATAACTAGGTGGAATCTGTCAGAAACTTAACAAACCTGAAAGTCTTTCAATCTCACCTACCAAGACCTCAGTCCATGAAACCTAGCAGTCCCAAGAGGTCACCAGTTAGGTATGAAATACTGTGCTTTCCAAAATCAGGGCTTCAGAGTCTGCCCCAAACTCTCAGAACCTGGGGACAAGTTATTTTTTTACAAATGTCAAGTCTCTACTGAGACAGCTCCCTAAGCTGCCAAAATGTTCCTATTGCAGCATATCAGATGCTGGTGACTGAAGCCGTATTTGGAGAAAGCAATGAAAGAAATGAAGACAGCTTTCAAAAACCTGTCCACTTGACTGACTTAAATTTGTTCAGTGACAAGAAAGAAATTTTTGTCGTCCTAAGATCTAAGATTTTCAGTACTCAGATGTGACCTATTTTGTAAGAAACAAAGATTACTGTCTTACGATTTCACATTTTTGCAAACATATAGATTTGACAAATATTCAAGTTACATCTAATACATTTATTTCATTTGGAATATTTTGAAAAGTTTAGTAGAAAAGTTTTGTAAAACACAAAATTATACTTTCTAAATTGTTTTACCTACAGAAAATAGGAAACTGTTAGAAGGAAAAGTTTAGATATAGGAATAATGATGTGCGAGAGTGTTTTCTGCAGTAGGCATTTAAAACTTTCCCTGAGAAACGCAGCAAACAGCTATTCAAAACCAAAGTGAACCATGCTTGTTTCTATACATGTTGTTCTGCACTCAGATGTGCTAAGCATATTTTATACTATTTTTATACTATAATTTGCATAGAAAAGTTCCTTGCATTTTCTTAAAGTCAGTGTGTTTTTAATTTGAAAATTTTCGTCATCTCTAATCAAGATACAACCTTTAAATACATTATTTTTACCTTTTTACATGTCTGTTTCTGTCATATCATTCCATATATCTTGCCAGTAATGTCATACAATGAAAAACAATTTTATTATAAAAGTGGAATGTGAAAGAATAAGAATTTCTACTATCTTTTCAATTATTCTCAATTTTCTTGCTCCCACAGTGGGTGGGTCTGGCATTTTTCTTTGAATTTAGAATGTTATTATATTCCATTTGATAAAGTTAGGCATATATTTCTTCTAAAAATCTGAAAACTCTAGAAACCAAACTAACTCATAATTGAATTTTGGTAGTTAATCTGGGAATTAAGTAGGCTCAATATCTTAACAGAATAGTTGCTAATTTCTTTGAGTCTCCCATAGGCATGCAGATATGAAAGTATCTGTAATGGTGCACAGAAATTTCTTTCTGAATTGGATTCAGCCATGATTTGAGACAATACTTGCATCATGATAAAAAGAAATAGCATAAACCTTTGAGTTAGTATATCACACTAAAAGCCAATTTTGGAGTATATGAGAGTATGTAAACTTGTATTTAAATACAATTAATACAAACCCCACTTTTATTTCAGATAATATATTCACAAAAATTCCAGAAACCTGTGTAATATCTAGCCAGTAGGATTTTCCTTCAGGTGCCCCCTGTGGAAGTTCAGGAGCTCCTCTGGTGACTGCATTTCTGCATAACTCTTGAAATGCAAGCAAACCGGGCGAGCAATTCAACAGCAGGAACACTGCTGACAATTTGCAATGCTTGCTGCTTTTGACAGCTTCTTCACTCCAACAGATCAGTATGGAGCATGTGCAGCTTCTCAGATATCCTGCTATTTTCTGAGAAGGAAATCTGTTGCTGACCTGCCAATAATAGGAAATGAAGAGTCAGCACTTGTTCAGTAAAATGCATTATTAAGCTAAGAAGGACTTCCTTAGAGAATTCAGAAGGACTTAACAAGTTCGTCCTCAGTTTATAATGAAAAACATTCTAGCATGGTCCAAGCCAGAAAAACATCAAGCCATATGGTTTGCAGCCCCCAGAAACTGTAGCATCAGTTGTGATGCTCAATCCTGACAGTGACACAGGCACCTTCCACAATAGGAGCAAATCTGTATGATATCGGGACAGGAAGGCGAGTTGAAAAGAGCATAAGCTTGAAGCCACAGGATAAACAGTGAAGCTTTGCATCTCTCTAAAAAGAGTATCAATATTTTGTTTTTTGAAGGAAAACTGTAAGAACACAGATAATTTATGGTCTGCAGATGCAGTACTAATTTAAAATTCTTAATTATGTGTGTACTCTTCTCTATTTTTCCAATTGTGCTAACATTGCTTTTCTACAACTAAACACATCTCTTAGTCATAATTCCTTCCTATCCTTTTGCAGCGCAGCTATATTATACTGCTTTCATGTCTCCTCATGACAGCAGCCTGCTTATTGATGGGAAAAAAATTTACATTTCCTGTTCTTGTCCTCAGGTAGCAATATGAAGCACAAAGTTGTTTTCATTAGTGACTATATCTTTCTGCTAAAATTGCCACATGCTTTTGATGAAAATTTTAGGCAAAATGCACAAAATAAAAGTCTTTGAAGAGAAGTGAGACATAGTACCATCAAAAATGAATACTTAATGCCCACATGGGAAAGAACAAACTAAAGCTTTGAAGCCCCACCACGAGGACACAGGATACAACGAGTTGTCCCATCCCTGCCTGCTTGCCTACAAGGCACTGCAGCTCCGGAGCAATGCGGACTCTACAAGGGAATCTAGCTGAGTAGAGTAGGACTTCTGGCGTTTCTCCTGAATGCCAAGAAGTATCAATAAAATAATTGCAGACTAACTAAATAATTGCATATTTAGGTAGTTCTCATCACTCACAGAGATTTCATAGCTTAAATTCCTAACAACGTCCAAGTATATTACCATTCCCAAATTTGTTTAAGAATGAAACTCAGGAACATAAACTTGGTATACTTTTGTTCATATTTACTTGGTAAATAGGCTCTGGGAGCAAAAATACAAATATCCCTATTTCTTTTTTATCTCTTTTTTATTTAGTTAGCATTTTTATAATACTAGCTATAGCTAGAATCAAAATACTCAGAAAAGCTACTTTTGAAAGAACAACTGACCTTGTAGAACATCCATGGAAACTTTGGAATCATTGGAAGCATGGAACAGCATCAGGTAGTCCTGAAATATTTTTATCAATGTAGGATGACTGTTATGCAATGCTGTTTTTTTAATAGTTTGTTTCTTTGTTTTTGTTTGTTTGTTTGTTTTTTGTCTGTTCTTAGGTTAACAGGTATTTTCTTTTTATGAGTTTAGTTGTTGATCTGCTGACAGTTAAATTTCAAGTCTAGCTTTCAGGCCAAGATGGCATGCAGCACCAAAGTGTCTCTCCTTGCCCTTTCATATTAGGCCTGCCTAGCTAAAGGATGACTTGTGTTTTTTTTTTTTTTTTTTCCAATGCTGTTATGATAGTCCTGTTTCTAGAAATTAGAGTTTTTTTCTAGTATGATTATATTTTAGAAGAGCTATAACTCAGAAGCTGTATGTGAATACAGCATGTGAATACATTTTCTGCCCCTGTTTCTACACACAAAATGTTATGTTCTTTTTTTGCTCTTTTTTATTTTCAAGGTTTACATGGCAGTATTATCCTTGGATGTCCCAGGTAAGGGCAATCAGGGACCATAAGGCCTCATGATGCACTAAGGGATTACATAAAGATCCTGAAACAGTTTAAATTAAAGATAATGTGAATATATTGAATGAAGTTAATATGAATGTACTTACATAATATATATATGTGCATTTGTATATGTATATAATTTCAAAACAAAACTAAACCAAGAGTATGACTTTCATGAAAGTGTTTTTTGCTCCTTAGTGCATTTAAAGTTCAATGCTGAAGTCAGTAATTTTACTGTCTTATTTGTGTGAAAGCAACGTTTTTTTGAGAATGCCTTGAAAAAAATATATTCTTTAGGAAGAAAAAAACAGTAATCTTACATGAAAGTGTGAGTTCAGTGCCCAAAATAGTCTAGATATAAGAATTCACTTCAAAGAACTACTGTGGAAATTGTATCTTAATTCCTGGAGGCAGCAGACTTTTACACCTGCAGAGCTGACATCTGCATGAATTTAATGTTGCTTTTATCATTTTCAGAGTTGATAAACTATAAAACCTGTGAGGCTTTAAAAATCACAATGATTACACATTTTATGTGTTAAAAGATGCTGCCTGTTCATCTGTGACACTCTTGAAGAATGAAACATGAATGAAGCAGGAATGAAACTTCAGTAACTGGAAACGTCTTTCCTTGATTCAGTTGTGTATGTCTCAGCTCAGCTTAGTTCTTTAAAATTTCTACTCCCTCAAAACAAGCCTGATGAGCATAAGCCTTATTCTACCTCCTGCTGTTCTCCCACATCTGCTGTTTGCCACCCAGGCTGCAGGTAGGTCAGCAATCACCTTGTTGGGTGGATAATGGAGGTTGATGCAGAATTTAGATAACACTGTAATAATTATAATGTAATCTTTCATCCTTTTACATAACAAGGAAGCATGAATGTGCACAAAAAAAAAAAAAGCATTTTCTTATTCCAGATGCTGCTTAGGGTACCTCTGAATTGAACAGACAGCCTCAATACATACTCACTAGAGCGGCATTCTTCTGAGATGCGATGAAGTTATCCGCAATTGGTTCTGCAGTTATTGGCTCTTGTGGCCAATAATAATGCCCACCTCAGGCCAACTGCTTATCCTGGTTTTACTGATGCTTCCTTTCACTTATAGCTCTTATGTTATCACTGGGTTACCCAAGTAGGAAGACAGTTAAACAATTCTGCTCTTCCCAATGCCCCTGAAGATCTTTTCCTTCAAAGTGCCTCTTTTTCTCTCTTTCTTTTTTTTTCCTTTTGTAGTATGTTTGTAATTAAAAGTAATTTTTAAAGTAATATTTTATTGTTTACAAAAGGAAGGTGAACAAACCAATGTGGCAATGTGAATATAGGATCATGTAATATTCAGGGAGAAGGTAAATATAGCAAAACATGAGAGTAAATGTCAGTCAGAGCATTAGGGTCAATAAAAAAGATTTTTTGCAAGAACATCAAGGGAAAATGAAAGACTTCTTAAGAGCATGTAAGCTTATTAATAAATGAGAAGGTAGATTAAATTAATCATTAATGATTCTAAATGGCCAAACGCCTAAGTGATTTTTTTTAAAAAATCAATCTTATAAAAAAAAAAAAAAAGAGAGAGAGAGAGTCACAAGCCAACAGGAGTGGGGTGTTGCTTTGGGACTCACCCTGAGTCTCCGGTGCAACCAGACCAAAGGTAGGTACCTAATTAGGATGTTGAGATCCACAGTTTGACCCTTCTGTCAAATCATTGACCTTTCTGTCTAAATCATTATCCTGCAGTTTATTTCCTAGTCCACATTGTTTCAATTGTGCTGATTTACACCCGGGGCAGGTGATGAGGAATTGGTGGCTCAGAGGCAACTGGCTGCAGTTAGATACAGTGACGAGGAGAAGTCTTTACCCTCCTCTACTCCCTGAGTTAGCCAGGACTGTGATCTGGCCACTAGTAAATGAAAAAAACAAAAAGAAAATTCTCAAAATGTAAAAGGCCTCAGCATATTTATACACACTTGATCGCAGCTGAAATTTATTCTAAAAAGGAAAGACCCCTGAAGGTCTCCCAAGGATTAAGACAGAAAGCTAAAGTCACTTCAAAAAGAGGAAAGGGTAGAGGGGAAGTGATCTTCATAAATTCTGCCTTGTCAGTCTAAATGAAATCCGTATGGAAAGGATGAAAAAAAATGCTAGACTAAAAGTATGCTATACATCTCATTAAAAACAATGTGCATTCAGATGCATGATATTATAAGTAATGATTCATGCTTCCCAAATAGTATTCCTATTGGTGTTTAAAAAGCAAGAGACTTAAGAGGGAGAGGAGAGTTTAGATACTATGTGATTATTTTCACTCTTGGATGCCATTTGTAGTACTGGTCTTTCTCTTCAAAATCCTTACCGATCCAGAACCAAATAACCAGAAAACATCTCTCACCTTGTAGTCAGTCAAAGAAGTTATTTTCAGTTATGCATAGTTTAATTTTGCATATATTTGTGTATATATATAGATATGTACTGGCATTTATATACATGATATATATGTATATTTATATTTTTTCTCTTTCTCTCTGTATGTGTACATAAGTGTATATATATCTTTTCTTCAAAATCTTTTCTATGTATCTTTTCTATATATCTTTTCTTCAAAATATTTCCCAAGCGATGCCATGGAAATGGCACAATCAGAATAATAAGTGTTAGTAGGAGGTAATAAATAAGCTATTCATATAATGAGGAGGAGCACTGGATGAGAGAAATGAGTTTATATTTAGGACAAGTTTTATCTAACATAATAATTTTAAAGATCAGAGTGTGTTAGGATAGAAATAATGCAGTGGGACTAAAAAAGATTATTTTGAAAAGGTTAAAAAAAAAAAAAAGAAAATCTTAAAACACAGCAGGGGTGAGAAATCTGGAAACCGGAATAGTTTTATTGGAATTGGCATAGGAACTATGCCTTTCCTTCAGCATAAGTTCCTTTACAGTTATGTCATATGCTATGGTGTTTTACGAAACTTGAGCTTACATTACTTGCTATTACTTGCTAATATTTTCATTGATCTTTATGTCATTTTAAATGGACACTACTTTGCTGGAAAATTCTGTTAAAGGACATCTCTTTGTAGACTTCATTAATATTGAGGAATGTTTCTAGGAATGTGGAATATACCGGAAATCAGTGTTGTAAATTCGAATGTCTGTCTGAAATTTCCAGAATGCCTTATAGTGCCAAGTTTTAGCAGAATGTACTGCTAGTTTTCTAGTTAAGGCAGCCAAACTTATGACACACTAGGGAAATGCTAACCACAGTAACTAGCCAGTCACTAAGGGGTCAGTTCTCCTGTATCAGTAATAGTATTTTTTTTCCAATTTTTCTTTGTACAGCAGAGATAAAAATAGAAATTGGACTTATCCAGTTACTTTCTTCTTTGTTTATTTTTGTGGAAAATTCTCTCACAAGAAACAGCAAGTGCACATACTAATGAAGCTAGCAGTATTATACTTACCTCACCTTAAAGTAGAGCATGATTTACTTAGTGCTTAGACTATTATAAGTATGTACTTAATGACTGAAAAGCATTCAGGCAGTTGGTTCTTGTTATCTTTCTTGATTACTATCAGTTTGCTATATTTGTAGTTAGTTCTGAGTTTTACTTGGTGGTCTGTGGTCAAACATGCATTCCCAGTGATTTAGAAATGAAATCAGAGAATAAGTAAAATAAATTAAAATAGAATTTCGTATTTAATGTACTTTTCTTTTTTTGAAACTGTGGTAATTAGGTAATTAGCTGTTAAAAAAGCAAAATGAAGTAACCTTAAATTAGATAATTGAATATCAATGAAGCACAGTGAAGTAACTTTAGAAAAAATGTATCATTTGCATTTCATACTGGAAATTGCTTCTAGAAACTGATTTTCCAGGAGATAAAAATACATAAAACTCAGTATTCTTTGAGAAAAGTTATACTGGGATACAAGGCTGAGGTAAAGTTAATGCAGATATTCTACAACTAGCAATGTGGCCACTGTAGAATGCTATTACAAACCTAAACATGCTGTGTTAAAATTTTTCTCTATACTATTGTATTAATTTATTTTACTGAGTAGGAAGTACGCAATTTAGATGAGCTATTGGTCTAGATGTCTTACAGTTCTCAAGCAGACGAGAAAAAAAAGGATGCCCTAGGAATCATTTCAGAAGATCATCTGTGTTATTTCTTTTTCCATTCCTCACTGGGCACTCTGTCTCTCTACACATAACATATACACCATACACATGCTATACTGGGATGACAATTAACAACAATTTCCAAGGGGGCCAATAAACAAAGAAAATTAAACTGTAATGAAATATTGTAAGTATATGATAATATTATCTTCATAAAAACAAGTCTTTCATGGTAATATTGAGAACATTTTCCAAGT
The DNA here is from genome assembly GCA_013389825.1 of Crypturellus undulatus. Classification (NCBI taxonomy): domain Eukaryota; kingdom Metazoa; phylum Chordata; class Aves; order Tinamiformes; family Tinamidae; genus Crypturellus; species Crypturellus undulatus. The sequence continues at coordinate 422,694 of VWPW01006185.1, forward strand.
AATTAATTTCTTCCTTTCACTCCTATCTTAATATATTATGTATTTTCTTTATGAATTAAAGAAAATACATAATATATACATAATACTTTGCTTAAAATCCATGAATTTCATTCAGAAAACATAAATTCTATGTTGATGTGCCATTGACTTCTATGAGGAGTTGTAGAGAAGCATAGAATTGTTTGATATATTTAGATTGCATAGCGTGCAATATTTGGGCAATGAACAGTTTTTAATATATAGTTAATATTGCTTAGCATGGTAAGATTTTATTTCTATTTGGAATGAATAAGTGCTATTGTAACTGAATAAAATAAGATTTACTTAGCTGGCAGAAAACTACCAATGATACCAATTTTGAGTGAGGAAGATGAACCATGTTTAATCTTGAATATTGAAAAGAAAATAAATTGACATAACAGAAGCCAAAATATATGTTTTTTTTTTTTAATTGTGCCACAGTGGTTTTATTATTGAATGACAGGTGTCATAGCTTGAAGTTCATTTTTTTTTAATAAATGTATTCTTGTTAACAAATGTAAACTAATTTGCACTATTATAATGTTATTAAACTTATTATAAAGCTTATTATAAACTTATTATAAGACTTATCTGTCTTAAGTTATTACAGGTATTTATTCAGAGATATTGTATACAAAACATCATAAACTATTTCTAATATATTTGCCGCATGTTACTGGAATTTAAAATTGAAATTTCAAGAAAGCTTCATGTATAATCTTTATTTCTATTTATGAGTTTGCTAAATTTCAGTTTTCCAAAGTTCTGTTATGGATCAGATTTGGTGGGAAGTGTGATTTTGCCATAACATTAAAATCAGAACACAAACTTTCAGAAATCAAGTTTCAAAATGTTACAAAATAAGGTTTTTTTTTCTTACTGATTAAAATATAATATATGTATATTATACCTATATAATTTTATAATTATCATCAGCTTTACTTTTAGAAATCACTATAAGCAGCAAAATAATTTTACTTTGCCTGTTCATTCAAGGAGTTTATGCATCATATATATGCTGTAAAAATCTTGCAGGACCCCAGTTTATGAGAGAAAATTCATGAAATATACAAAAAATCAAGAGACCCTTTTTTGCACTCAAAGATAAATTCAACTTTTACTTGTTCAAACATCTGAATCTCTTTAGAGCTAACACTCACTTAATTCTTCTCTGAGAAAACTGTGCTGGCCTAAGTAACTAGAAAAAAAAATTAAAACCCTGCAAGCTAAAACACAATGAAAATAATTTCATTTTCTTCCTTCAGTAAAATAATTTCGTGTAAAATTCATCTTTTCAACCTGTAAGTTGAACCTATTACTATAACCTTGAATAGCAGCTTGAAAGAACACAGGTAAGTCCAGGGAGATGTGGGTGGACCTAATAGAGCATCTTGTATTTATTTGTTTATATTTCAGTTTTGTCACAGCTCTCTGGCCAAGAGAATTCAAATTCTAAATCTGAAACATTATCTAATTGATGTAATGCTGAAGAAAAAGAGTTGTAACAACAATATAACTTGGACCGTTTTAAAGCTAAAAATGATGATTTACTTTACGTTCAAAACAATACAGTTTGCGTATTTAAGCATTTTTCCATAAAAAACATAGATACTGAGTGAACTGGAGAAGTATATTTTCATGCATACTTAGAGTTACATATTACTCTTTTATCTTTTAAGCGCCTAATCTTGCAATATATTCATGAAATGAACTACGCTGAAGTTAATGGTATCACTCAAGTGTGTTCAGAATCAGGTCCATTATCAGGATTATCCTGCTTTCCCGCTCATGCAGCATGCATACAGCTAATGGGTGTTTCAGCTGAGTCAACAAAAGAATTGAGACACCAGTGAATCAAAGGAAATCGTTCTCATTAGGAACGTGAAGCTAGAAAAGTACCACTTTCCAGAACAAATATTATTCTGAAAAAATACTCTTTAAAACAAATTGCCCTCTGTGGCATAATAAAATTCATGTAAAGAGAAACATCTGGCATAATCACATAACTTATTGTAGCCTAACATTTGAATGAATTTGTTTACTTTTTTTTTGTCATGAACTGCTTTTAGGGTTTCACATTTCACCCACATTTAAATGTATCAGTATCTTACAGTATGTCATTCATTCATATTTTACATGAATTTCCTTTACAGTCATTTTATTCTACATGTAACAAATCTTGGAAAGTGGAATGTATTTGAATTTCAGAAAGTTCAGGGTAGGCTTGTAGAACTTTGTGTACAGTAGCACATTTCATCTCCAAGTGTTTTACAAACCTTCCAACATATGGAGGTACTAAAGTGCAGGTGTTTTAGGGTTAAGAAGAAAGTTTGCCTTAAGAGCAAGCAATAGGAAATATAATGCTCAGTAACTTAATCTAGAATTTAAACACATTTCACACAGAATTTAAACACATCTAACCTTTCATGTTACCAGTACCAGGACCTTCTGTAGTCAATGGGAAAAATAACACATATTATTAGCATACTCCATTTGAGCTTCTTTACATGCTACTGTAAGGAAAATCTAGAATTAGTAACTCTGATACAGAGGTCTACAGTGAAGATGTAGATATTTGTTTATATTTATCCCCCTGTGAGTGGTATCATTTGAATTTGCTAAAACCATGACATTGATTTTTAACATTCTTGAGAAGAGCACTCAAAATGCTCACAGTTTTGCCGTCTTGTGCCTACAGATACTGGCCATTTAAAATACTTGGTTCCTTGGATTTTAAAATACCAGATCATACTATGAGTAGAAATCAGAAATACTTATGCACCGTAAATAATATGGAACAGGAATAGTGTAGATAGAGAGGTACTAGATTGACCCACTGATTTTTGTACCTAATCTTCTCTGTATTGCATATCTGAGGCTGAAAAGGGATCAGAGGTGAAGCCTTTCATTTACAGATAGTATTTATAACGTGGAAATGACAGAGTTGGCGTAACCAGCATATATACCAAGATATATATATACCATATATAACACATATATCAAGATATATATATATATAAATAAAAATATAAAAATATATATATTTTTCAGTTCTCTGAAACCTTTGAATACATTTTTAGTTTTTTTTTCTCATACCTCTTTTTTCTAGACTATTTGAAACCTGAAACTACTGTTGAAAATGCGAACAAAAAATTAAGATTCATAAAAATATGTTCTTAAGTATACTTCAGAAAGGTTAATATGCTCATCACATTGATAGTATTTTACTTCAGTTAATGAAGTTTTACAAAATGTGTTTCCACTGAGTTTATGTACAGTAATATCTCCAGATTTTATAGAAGTTGGACTTAAGAAACTACTTCCTGTGAGGAAAGGGAATAAAATAACAATATTACACTGTATGAAATAGAACTCTTTATCTGTTGTGTTTTCTAGCAAAATGTGATCAGACACCCCACCACTTACCTTCTCTGTTAAACTGGTCATCTGAGTATGTTAAAAAAATGTCTTCCTTGTGAAAAAGTCTTCAAGAACTTTAAAAAGTTTCTTGTCACTCAAAAGATTCTTAAAACAAACCATTTCCTCAAAATAATCATATATGCCCAGATTATAAATTACTTTTCATCTGATAAATCCTTTTTGCTTGCTGCAGCTAGGTAAGAAGAAAGTGAATGTATATTTTCTTATAGTTGTTGTCTATCAAACTACTCAGCGCTCTTCAGCAAGTCATGCAAGAAAATTAATAAGCATGACATTGAAGAAACTGCTATGATATATAAATTTAAGGGTAAAAGAATCTTCACCACATGACACCTGCAGCAAAGACATATTTCCAGTGTGGTTCAAGGACATGTCAGCAGCATAAATCTTATACTATGCGTTTTCTATGTATCTTTTCTGAACATGAAATGATTTTAATGCGTGAAATTTCTTCTTTGCAGAGAAGTGAACAAAGAATTTTTCAATATGAGGAAAATCCAAGTATGATGTTACAAATGTTATGTAAAAACAGCAGCTATGCTTTATCTATGTTATATAGAGAATTTTGAAAGGAAAAATCTTAGATTCACAAAATTCTACTTCTAAGTATAATTAGAAATAAGTACAATTGTACTTATAAGTACAGTATTGTGAATGCAAGATTTTTCCTTTCAAAATGCAGAGCGAAATGTAGAGCACATGAAAGTTGTTGTCTTGGATTTTTAAAGTACAGGGTAAGTAATAAGTAGAAAGGTAGAGTAAAAAATGTAAATAAATACAGCCAAGAGCCTTCATAAACAATATTGATAATTGCTTTTGATATTTTCTAGCGAGAAAAAGGAACGGGTATAGAAGAACTATAGAAATCAAACATTACAAAATGCTTGCCATTGGTTAACTGTTTACGTACGAGACTGATTCTACAAAGCATCGCAGAATCGTACTTCTAAATGGCACCAATAAAACAAACAAATAATGTTATTATTTAATGAGAGAAATTTCAATCCAGTATTGTAATAACATATGCTTGAGGAGGCATTGACATTTGCTGTTGGAATGCAAAACAGAACAGCTTCTGAAGCGTGATCTACATATTGTCATCAGGCCTTTTTTTTTCTTTTTTTGATATATGCGGTTGTGTTCCACTCTAAACATCTCACAGGGATTCATTTTTTTGACAATATGAATGAAAATGGCTTGTATTGGATGACAAATGGCCCGTATGACAAAAAGAAGCTTTAAAAAATTTACAAACGAATGTTTGTAATATGAAGTGTGGATATCCAAGGCTGAAGACAAGCACTTATGTGAAAGAATGGCCTCAACAAGATTGGTATGGACTTTGATGAATGTAGCAGTGCAGTTACCACCAATGTTCACTAGTCCACAGACAGTACAGTACTGAACAAAAATATTTTTGATGGTGTTGCAGTTTGCCTTCTCTTTCAAAGACAGAAAAAATAGAGATGAGGGAGTCAATGATTTTTGTAATTATTCAGTATATATGCTATTAGATGAAAGTGGTTTATGTAGAGAAGTAGTACTTTATGACTATCCTATTAAATATTATGTTCTTATATAATGTATTTAATTTGTGCTGCACTTGTTTCTAGTGGGTCTAGTTCTAACCTTTGGACAAACATCACAGAACATGATCTGTAGTGCATAAGAAACAATGCTTGCAAGAAGGAGCTTATTTTAAAACAGGGAAAATAAAACTGAAAGGAAACAATGCATTGTTACAGATTCTTTTGTAACAGCTAAGTTCAAAACAGTAAATCAAATAGTTGTGTTTATCTAAGGAATAGGGAGGAAATGCTTAAATATAAGCCCTGTAAGCTGAATGAAGCAGTGGCACAGTAGTAGATGGTGGTTTTATCTACAATTAGCTCTCAGTAGAAGAACCTTACAGGCTCTTGGTCCATGCTCCCCAGAGCCTACCCATTTCTCACAAGGAGCTCATTGTCTTTTCATGGGAGTGCACATAGGTGCACTCTCAGGTATGTAAAGTATCTGTAATTTAATTGTTATCTAGACACACTTATTTGATTGGTTTTAGAGTCAAATTTCAAAATGCCATTAGGGTACTAAATTTAACATTACCTTTAATTAATTCATAAGCATTTCTGCTAATGACAGAAATAGATTATATACACAAGTGTATATTGTGTTTATCTGTGTCTGTGTGTGCGTGCACGCATATACTCGTTGTTACCCATTTATCAGGACACGTTAGAAAATAGATGACCTTACCTTTCCTCCCTTGATGGCTTTGAATAAATGTTTTATCTATTTAGACCACTGATATTTTTCTCAGCTTTAATTAGGACTTTTAATTAGTTCGTATTCATGTTTCCCAGTCTTAAATATACTCATTTTAGCATAATAATTATCACATGGAGCATATATTCAGCTCTTATGGTTTGTCTTCTCTGTTTATGCTATCATTTTTCTCAGCTATATCATCTTTTTAGTTATGAACCGTGGTTGTACAACTAAGAGGAAAGTATGCCTTCTTTGTCCTCATCAATACAAAGGAGTCTCAGAATCCGTTCTATATGGATGTGCGCGTGCTACATAATGTGCTAATGATCAGAACTTGTGAAGACTTAATAATGATTAATATTTCTTACTATTAAAAAAAATAATACCTCATTATGTCCATAAAATGGAGATTGTATGACTGAAAATTTATTTGTTATTTCCAGCTGGCTTAATAGAAGATATTAACCATCTGCACAAACCTACCTGATATAAGTTTTTACACACAAAGAAATTTACATATTTGCAGCGTACATGTAAGTATAAATATTTTAGGCAGAAAATTCATGTACAATGCAGGAGACCAAATAGAGATGACTTTGAAAATATTAACACTAATATCTGCGCTTAATCTTTGAATTGATCCTAAGAAACAAAAGTTCTTCTTAACTTATTTGGAAATTCTTGTTGAATCCATGTTACATTGGGTATGGTACATTCCCTGTTTAAGAGGTGCAAAATAGTTTCAAGTTTCTTTAGATTCTCCTACCGTGAAAAAAATATGTATGAAATCAGGTTTATCTTAATACTTTTTTCTTATTATGGTTATGCAGGCTTACTGAAGACTGATTAAACAATTTGGAAGACACAGGAAACTTAATAATGTTCTTAATGGTTTGAAATGGTGAATAAAAAGAATGGGATATATTTCTTCTTTATACCAAAACTAATAAGTTCATCTGTACTAAAATTGCATTCAGCCTTATTACCCATTTACATGCTGTAGTAAGTCTTCATTTTCTGTTGAAGTTTTGTTAAAGTGGTAATTTTGAGACCACACTTCTCACATATTTCTGAGGTAGCCACTACTGGGAGCTGTTTTATACTTCCTGTAAAATGCCCACTGTGGCTGTTTTACGGCCCCAGGAGGAATCAGGATCTGAAGCAAGTCTCTATCCCATTCTAGCTGATAGCTTCTGAGAAGTAAAATAGGCTAGTCTGAGTGGTTTAAATATCCTTTGTTTTTGTGATATAACTGATAAGTTCTTTTTCTTGGTAGAAAAAAAATCTCAACCTAGTTCTATTTATAGATCTTTTTAAATTTTTCTTCTTTGATAAATATTTAAATAAGTGTTAAGAGCTACTTATGGATATTATATTTAGCAATCAGACTAATATAGAAATATGAGAATAACAATATATTTATTTAAGTTAAGAAAAAAATGTGATCCTTCATCATGTATTTTGAAGAAGATAATCTAGTTGGACTGGATGATTTTCAAGTTTTTTTCCAACCATGATGATTCTGTGATTCTGGTGGTGTTTAATTCTTATGGTAAACACGAAAATATACCTATTTAATTTTAACAGGAATATTTGGGGGGGGAGGGGGCGGAAAGGGCTTCATTACTAATGAATGAGTAAAATTTTTAAAGTTGATTTTGTAGCACAGAGGGCTGGGATTAATCTCATTAAACTATAGATGTTTTTGGTCCAGGTGTCTATGTCTGAGCCAGTCATTCTTACAGTTGATAAGAGATTTGGGTATCTGTAGTCATGAAAGATCTACTCCATTTTGGTTGCACATTTCAGTGGGGAGAAATCATGCAGGAATTTATATTTCTCTTTATAAAGAGAGTTTAGACACCTTGCTCAAATCTTGCTGCTTATACCATAATGCTTAAACTTAGGGCAGATAAATATTCCTCATAAATATGTTATAACTCAGCACTACAACTCTTGAAATTCCCTGACAGAGTGGAATTAAGAGCCCTTTGTTGGGTAATGCTACCATATTCTTATTAAAATGTAAATAAAAATAAGAGAAAAAGAAAAAAGGAAAAGGAAAAGAAGAGGAATGTGAAAGCACGGTAGAAGGATGCTCTGCGCCAGTCAGTGGAGGAGCTGTGCTTGCTTATGAACTGTCCATTCACCAAAGTTAAGATTTTTGAATTTCTTTCTTCTCTTGACCCAGAGCTTTTTCCATCCCGTATTTTTTTTTGTTCAGAACTGAAATAGCAGTAGGAGGTAGCAGGTGACAGTTGCTACCTCCAAATCTTTGAGGACTTCTCAGCACAGAGGTCCAATAACTCTCCAATAGTCCTGCTGTTTCTGAATCATAGATCTTTCTATACCTAGAACTCTTCTTTAGCCCCAGAACTCTTCTTAAACCTCTCTCAGTCCAAATGCCATCCTACCTGAGACTCTAGATCTACCTGACGTCTGCCCAGACTTAAACACATCAAGTGCCCAATTGAGTTTTTCCCAAAACTTCACCCCACTTCTTTTGAATACGTAGAGATATCAGTCATTAGCAATCACTTTTTAAATTTCTTTCTTTCATCAAGTATAATTCTCATTCACCTGAGAATCCTGTCATACAGAAAAAGAAAGAAAAAACTTAATTACTTAATTTATATGAGTTCATATAAAATATCTCTTGGAGAAATATTTTGCCCCATGTTAGTCACGTTAGTTCTTTGAAAGAAAAAGAACAACAAAGGTAGTATTTTTGAGATTTAGTTCTACTGCAGGAATTTAGTTTCCAATATTTTGGAAGGGAAACAGTTTTAATGAAAAATACTCATCCAGTGGCAATTACACATTCCACAAAAACATGTTGATTGAGACAAAACAATGTGTCCTTCACCCATTTGCCTATTTTCCTTACATTTTCAACTGGTCTACTAAAGTCTACAGGAACTTTGACTTTTGGACTTTATGACTATTTATTCCTTGTTCAGTACTGACCTTTCAAACTTCTCTCATCCTATGATTTTCCATGCTTAACCGTCTTTTTTTTTTTTTTTTTGTCAAATGCCCTGGATATCTAAGACTGTTGAGCCTACTTATACTCTTGTCTGTATTTGCTGGCTTATTGGATAGCTCACCTGCCAGTCTTGGCTAATCTCCCTTGACAGTGACCAGCATTCAATATTTCCTCACAATTTTCCTATCTCTGGCTAGTCTTATGGATCACCCGACTTCCCACCTGACTTGTCATGAGGCATCAAGCATGTCAGGAAACTCAGGAAGTCAGAAAACTAAACAGTCCAAGAAGCAAAAACCGAGCCTGCAAAGGCAGAGTTTTTTTCAGAATTTCAGAACAGAGAACAACAGACAAAAATCAACAGCTTTTCTCTAACTTGTTTATTAAAATCCCTACTGATGGATACTCTGCAAGCTCATAAAGCAATCTGTTTCTAGAACTCATATTTCACTTCTAGTAAGCTTATTTTTATGTCTAAATTAATCTCCCTTGTCACAGTTGAAGCTTGTTATTACTTGCCCTATCCTCAGCGGACATGAAGAATAGTTTATTCTATTCCACTCTGCAGTTACCTTTTATCATCTCTTTCCGGAGTTTTAGGCTGTATTCAACAACCCATTTACTTACATTTTTCATGGCAGATCAGGCTTACATCATCATCTCTGATTATTTTTGTTGCCCTGCCCTCTATTCCTTCTAGATAACCCACATCTCTTTTCAATTCTGGTGCCCGAAATCAAATATAATATTCCAGCTAGAGACTTCTTAAAGCCAGCTACATCAGAAAGATAATTCACATATTTTATAGGCTCTAGCTCTTTTTTTATAGACCACCATGTACTCTTTGCCTTTCCTACATGGCATGACAAACAACTTCTGAACTTGGTATCCAGTAAAACCGCCAGCAGATTGTTTTTCCAAGCAGATTGTTATTCTAGATCTTGTATCTGTCCTATTGGTTACTTTTGCTGTATACTGTAGTATATGTTATTTCTCTTTCTTGAATTTCATTTTGCTTTCACTGAATATATATCCAACATACTGAGTCATTTTGAATTTTAGTTCCGTCAATAAGATTACTTACAGCTCTCTTTAGCTCAGCAACACCTTCAGTTTTCATAAGCACACTTCTGTTTTATCTCACTATTGTTACGGTAAATATTTATTAGTACTAGGTCCACTGTAGATCTTCAGGGAGCTCAAATCAATATACTCTTCTTGTTTTCCCAACTAATTTTGCATGTAAATGTAAGTAAATTTAGACCATCTTCCTAGCAATTTCTGAGAATGTTACAATAATATAAGATGTCTAAACTTTATATATGAGATCTTAAGCCCCTACACATCTTGTTATACTAGTTCTCTCTCTTTCACACATATGCTAATAAAAGCTAACACATTTTTTTTTTCCTTGAAAATTTGTTTAGGCTCTTGTCTTTTGCTGGGTGTTACTATTTGTTTGGTAAGATAGGCAGTACTTTTTGGGAAATGAATACTAGTGTTAGAATTTCAAAGGTGCTGCCAGCCTTTGATCATGAGCTACTGCCCTGCTAAGCTGCAGCAGTGCTGGCTGGGTCCAGCCCCACCATGACCCAACCCCTGCCTGGCCATGGGCCCTCAGGGGGTCCCAGCCCCTGGGGCACAATGACAGTTAGGCTGACTAGTAAATTTTCCAGCTGATTTCAGTTCCTGTTTTAGGGATAGATAGTAATTTGTTGATTTTTTTTCCCCGTCTTCCGTAATCTCATTCGTCATCAATGAGTTTTCAAAGTGCTTCTGAAATTGCTTCAGCAAATTCTTTAGAACTGTCTGAACTGCAGCAAGCCTGGCTGATGTTAAAGGATTGTCTTGAATTTGTGTTCTCTAACACGTTTCCTTTTCTGTCTTAAGTTTTTACTGCTTTGTTGCTCATGCTAATTGCATTATCTGCCCGATTGCATCTAACCTTTTTAGTGAAGACTGAAGTAGAAAATGCATTAAACATTTAGGGGTTTTTTTGTGCCATCCCTTGATGGCTTGTTTCCCTGTTGAGTAGTGGACCAACTCTTTCCTTTGTCTTCCTCCTGCAACTTGTACTTCATGATTTTTTTTTAATCTTGCATTATTTTATCTTGCGATAATTATTTCACATTTTGTGCTGCCACTTTTATGATTTCGTCTTTACATGTTACTAGTATTTCTGTTATTTTGTTCTTCATTCATCATCTTAGTTTTTGGATTAGTATTCATTTTCTCTATATGTTCTTCTTGTGTATGAAGTAATTCAGGACTTTGATTTTACAAAGTTAGTTTCACACAGCTTTCTCTTCTATTAGGTAATTTACAGGCATATTATTAATACATTTTCTTTAAAGAAGTTCTGTGTTTAACGTATTCTCATGTGATTTTACTAGTTATTTCTGAATTTCCTGAGATCTCTCTCTCTCTCTTTTTTTTTTCCTTTCCCTTGCATTTATTGGGCTGATTTTTTGTTCTTCCTCCTTCCCATTTTCCCATTCTAAGAATTGCATGGACATTGACCTGCATCTCTTGTCTTTTTTGTTCTTCTTTCTTAGGGCTTGGATTTCTTCTTTTTTTTCTTTTAATTTTTTTTTTGCCTATCAAATTATAATCAACCTATCCAAAGGAATTATTGGCTGTATGTTAACTATGTTCTTTTCCCAAATGTTGTTTAGTTAATTTCAATTTTGAATTATCTATCTGGGTGATTTCTGGGTGATTTCTCTTATAGCTTCCCACCTTGCTTCCCTCATTATTGTAGAAGTTACTAGAGAAATCAGTCAATAGTAACAAATCTAATGTTAACATATGCAAGGACATTTACCTTTGTTGTTGTGATATGAAAACAAAGTTGCAATATCAGTGATGTTTCCAACAGACTTAATGGCCTCAGTAGCAGCTGGAATATTTACAGTATTTAATATATGAAGCATGGTCATCAAATAAGTAATCCTCACAGCATCCTTCTCATGCAAGTATGTACATCATCCCAGCATTACAGAGGAGTAGGAATGGAAGTCTCGTGCAAGTCTTTACAACCAGTCATCCAGTACGGTTTGACTGCCTGGAACTTAAGACTTCCCAATTCCCAGTATTAAGTCCAAACTACCCTACAGATTATTGTGGAAAATATTTAGTTCTTTACTTTTATTTCCATATCTTCATCTGGTTCTGTACGGTCCTCAGTGCTCACTGCTAAATAGCATATCATACATTGAAATCTCTTATCTGAGAAAATAACTTTCCACTGTAACTTGTTTATTTAGTAAAACATCTTCTAAACAGATTCAGTACAATATTCTATCACAAGGGCATATGATATGAATATCTCCCAGCATTTAACAGCATCTGGTATTATTCTTAGTATTTAAACTCATTTGAAACATGCAGTAAAACTTCACCTTGAAACAAACAAACAAATAAACAAACAAACCCAACAGTTTTATGTGATCCAGAAGCTTCATTGTTTTGTTATACTTTTTTTTTTTTTTTTTAACAAAGTACTATTATTCTTACCTTATGGTCTATAATTTCAGTCTTATACTGGATAGCTTTTAAGAATTTAACCAATCATGTAACTTGTTCACTCAGTGAAATACACACTTCAAAGTGTTATTTAATCACTCACTGTGCTGTAACTATGATGACAAGTTACTGATGTTTATTGTTGATTATACCATAGTAAGAAAAAATGAATTTCAAAAGCAATTTTTGTTCTGATTTAACTTAAGACTTTAGTACTTAACATTCAGTGAATGTAAGACCTCTAAGTCTATAAATCATTTTGAAAATTGGGTTCAAGATACAATGTTCAGAGAAGCAAATAAATACCAAACACGGCAGCTAAAAATCCACCTCCCTGCATTGAGGTGTCTTTCCCATATTAATATGTGATGCACAAATTTCAGTGTGATGTGTGTCAGTCTAGTTAAGCTTTTATTCTGTATTAACCTGTAAAGTGGCAAACATCCTTGATACAAGCACATGAATAGGAGTAATACATACAGCTGATAACTACTTTTATTTGATGCTGGGAACATTTTTGGATGATTCATTTGCAAGTTTATCTTTGATAGTGAATACCAAAAGCTAAACAAAATTTGCTTGTATACATCCAGGACTATAATCCGAAAAATGCATGTTTAGCTGGCAGATAACTCTGTAGCTGTTGCATTTTCTAAATTTCTGAAATTAGTTAGAAAGTCTACTTCTGAAAATATGTAGAAACATGTTATTTCTAACATTTTTTTTTTTGTGCCCAGTTTTAGTAGCATATAGAAATTAGGGGTTCCCTTCCCAGATACTGGACCTCATGGATGTTCAAGGAGTGTGAAGGATTAAGGTCACTGCAAAAATAGTGTAACAACCTGCAAAAATAGTGTAACAACCCTGACTTTTCTTGGAGGCCCTTACAGAAATCATAGTCTCATTGCATGCAGTAATCTTTAATACCGTGTAAATGGTAGGAGATCCATGTACATGGATCCTTTGTCATGAGACAATTGAAAACATTTCTTACATTTTTTTACTATTTTTGACTATTTTTGCTATTTTTCACTAATTTAGCATGAAAATTCAGCTGAAACTATAACAACTTTGGAAACTTTTCAAACTCCACTCTCTGAAGTAGATTTCTTTCCTGCCTGCTAAGTAAGAGAACAACACTGTGTTCACTGTTTATCCAAAAAATTGATGCTTCCTTTAAGGAACCATACTTAAAACACATTATTTGAAAATGCAGAAGCTTTTCTTTTCAGCATATGATCCCAGATCTTTTCAGCTACCATCCCATCATCAGTTTTTCATTCTTGGGCAGAAAACTGAGGAGAAAGTAATCCCTGCTTCCAACAACATAGGCCAAAAATTAATTTCCTGTGTGTTTCAAGGATCAGACTACTGCATAGCGCAAAGAAAGAGCAAGACCAGCAGTGTAAATAAACAACGATTTTGTTATCAGTGTGAACAGTATGAGATTTCCAAGTTCATTCCCCGCCGTGGCCTATTAGATCAAGAATCAGAAAGTGACTACATGATGAAGCAGAAATAGTGACCTAACCCAACATTTTTCTTCAGATGAACTCAGAAACTGTACTGGGTAATTTTTCCTCTGGTTGAAGACCATTATCTGTTTCACGCTACTGGAACCAGGCTATCTATCCTGTACCACACTGTACTGGAGACGGGTATATGAGATAAATGGATGTCACAACCTTGGCTACACTTGCACATTAACCATACATTACATAGTGCCTGTTGCCAACTGAGGCAACATAACTAACTGTCAGAATATCTTTAGGATATCGGCTTTTAAATAAAAGAAGTTCACTCAAGCAAGCAATGATCAGAAAAGGAAATGCTTTGAAGAATTAGGCGCTATTTTTCTACGTTTTCCAAAGAAGTTAAAAGCTGCTGGTCAAAGTATTAGTAAAACTTGCAGTCTTCTTGCAAAGTCAGAAGAGTGGGCAGATAGCATCAGTTCACCAAAAAAAAAAAAAAAAAAAGCTTGCTTTTACCTTCAGGATGCTAGGACACTATTTAGAAGTCTGTCTGTATTGCCACCTCTCCCAGCATACAAGCATTCCTGAAAAATTCAAGTGTTATTATTTAATAATCAAGTACCTGCCTACCATCACGTCTTGATCTCCCAGATGTTTTGATCATGGACATTGTTAGGGACATGAATTGAAGTTTGTTTTCTGGGATAGAGATTTTTCTACATGCCTGGATTGAGTCCCACGAAGACTTAGGAAATGAGCAAATATAATAAGGCTACACAGTCATACCCAAAAGTAAGTCTTTCTCAGAATACTTAATTTGGAGTGTACTTTTTTTAGAAACAAATCATAGTTCAGAGAGTCATTTTATATTGGACTGCAATGAAAGTGATGGATTACTGGAAAAAATAGCTTATATAAAGTGAACATGGTGCAGGCTGTTGCCATTGAAGTGTTTGTGTTCTAGTAACCTATTACTTTGGAATGAATTGGAGAAAATCATATTGTTATAGTACAACGATTCTTTAGGAAAAAATAAATTGAAATAATAATGTTCTGCCACTTTATCTTTGGAATGCTAATAGATATTTTAAAATCACTTTTGATAATTAATATCAAGCAACACAGTCACTGAAGTTAGATATGACCATATTAATGATAGATATATATACTAATTATTATCAAATTCCAAAGCTACTAGGATTTATTTAATTGAAGATCAGTGACCTAGCAGGATACATTTATTAGGATATCTATAAAAGCTTCCTCTGTATTTCCTCCAATGATCTCCAGTGTTTCAAGATTTGACTGAACAAAATTATCAGTGACAACCCAACTCATTCGTGCTTGACAAAATTAGTGCAGACAGTAGGAGGAGATTTTAGCATCTTTTCCCCCACAGGATTCCTAAATTTTGGGAATCTTTACTGCACAATATTTCATATTTTTATTTCATCTACAAATGTAAAGAAAATCCATTTCAAGTAGTTTGAAAACCCATGAGGTAGGTAAACTTAGTATTTAAACTATCTAGGACTAAACATATTTTAATTTACAGTCCCTATGAGAGGGATTAATCTTTTCTACTTTTAGCTACCTAAAGTTTGCTAAATTTGTGTGTAGTCTATCTCCTCATTTAGGTTCCTCATAGTCTATGATAGAGAAAGAAAAGCAACTCCAAAGTGCAGTTCATCCCATCTGAATGTGGATGGCTGCCATAATCTGCATGAATTTCCCTTTGAAGGTGTCTGTCTGAGTGGAAACTATGACTTGCACAGCTAAAGCATTTTTTTCATTAATCAGTGAACCTAGATTTCCTCCAGGGATAAATATGAGTAGGTGGTCGTCTGAACTCACTGATTACCCAAATAGTTAGGGTAGACTAAGCATTTAATGTTTAGATGGCTAATGTTAGGTGAAATTAATACTGATTTATACTTTGAAAAGATGACTCTTACAGAATTGGTCTCATTATTATAATACAATAAGTAATCATTTTTTAAGAAAATAGAAAAATACAAGGTACTTTATTTTTCCCTCAATCTCAAAGCATTATTAACAGAAAATTCAATTTACAGTCATGTCTTCCATATTTATATAAACTAGTCTATCCAGAAGAAATTTAAACCCAAGACTTTTTTAAAAAAATTGAAGACTACAGAT
This sequence comes from Crypturellus undulatus, assembly GCA_013389825.1. Lineage (NCBI taxonomy): Eukaryota > Metazoa > Chordata > Aves > Tinamiformes > Tinamidae > Crypturellus > Crypturellus undulatus. The sequence goes on from VWPW01006185.1 coordinate 438,564, forward strand.
TTTAGTGGATTATAGCACAAATTATCAGTGATGCCTGAAATACAACTTACTGGACCAACAGCTAAAAGATACAATGAAGTCAGAACTTTGTCATTTTTAAATTGTGTTGTTATTGGTTGTAAATTTAGAAAAGATAAAACCAGCAAATCTTAAGAAGCAGAGAGCAATCCATGTGGAAGAAAAAAAATAAAAATACAATATTGCTTTCTGTATTTTTAACCTTTTTTTTTTCTTTTTTTTCATTATTCCTCTGAGTCCTTTTTCATTTGTGCCTTCTTTAAAGACATATGACTATAATACGAGTGTTCACAGACCTGTGTCTGCTCAGTAGAATGGTTTATGCTATGGTGCATTTTTCCAAAACAAAAGTAGTTTTGGGTGTCATCTTTTCTCCCTGTAGATGAAGATTTTCAAAATCTCATTTTCCAATTGATCCATGATGATTCTTGCAATGATATTTTTTTCTGTTGTTCCTAAACAACCAGTGATAATTGCTCATGCTGTACAGAAAGTCAATTAATTTATACAGCTGAAACAAACCGGAATGATATCAAGTCAAAGAAGAACCTAAAAACAAACAAACAAACAAACATTGAAATAAGCCATAATATTCAATAATTAGTTGTTTAAAGAATGATGTGATAGTTGCTTATTGCAAACGTACCCTGTTCTTGAACTTTCTAGCATGTGACTGGTCATTTATTATAGAATCCCATTACGTGTATATGCATTAGCTGCCAGCTAGAGCATAAAAGAATTGTCTCATGTCATTCGTCCCCTAGTCAAACGACAGTTTCTGGATGCAGATCCCCTCCCC